>PVIA01003806.1:0-55085 GCA_004024845.1 Tonatia bakeri
TCTTTTCATTGTCTTACCTGCTATTGCTATTCTGCTATATTGCTGTTGAGAAAAATGAGAGCGTTAGGATCAGAAGCCATTTTAAGAAGGAATGTAATAAATTTAGCAATAGAATTTAGAATCTTATTATCTGTTCTCAGATATAAACTCTAGTGTAAGGCATCTAGGTTAATAATAATAGGTATGAAAGAGGAAATAAAAAGAAAAATTAAAGAAAGACAACCCTAGGGGCTGTAATAATTAAATTTTAACAAGAAAGGTCTATGTAGATAGACAGAAACCAATTACACTTAGCAAAATGTACTTGGGCCTTTTGAAATGATTTCAAAATTTGACTTTACTTTTGAAAAAATGGTGGAGGCTACCATTTTTGAGTCTTCTTCCATTGCCTAAAGCTTTATGTAAGTAAACAAAGTAATGGTCCTCAAAATTGTTAATTTGCAAGGCAAAGGAGATTTAGCAGATGTAATTATGGTAAGGATCTTGAGATGGGAGATTATTTTGAATTACCTGGGTATGTCCAGTGTAATTACAAGGGTCCTTCTAAAGAAGGTCAAAGTCAGAGAAAGCAATGTGACAATAGAAGCAGAGAGGCACAGGAGGTATGACAACAGTATGTGGTATCACGAGACAAGGAATGAAGTCTCCTCTCCACACTGTAAAAGACAACAAAATGGATTTGTCCTTGGAGCCTCCAGAGGAATGCAGCACACAACAATTAATCTTCTATGTTCCAAAACTAAGATAATAAATTGTGTTGTTTTCAGCTTTTAGTGTGTGGTAATTCACAGCAGCAGTAGGAAGCTAAATACAATATAGAAAACCCCTGGTACAAGTAGCAAATTTGGGCTGCAATGACATCTGATACCAACTACTTGGAGCTGGGCCGAACTTCACAGGTTAAGGGCATGGTCCACCACAGGACTGCCCTCACTTTAGCTGCAAGCTGAGAGTCCACTAACCACCTGACTACAAATTCAGGGCTTCTCACTAAACCCTTAGTTTTGATAATTTGCTAGAGCAACTCACAGAACATGGGAAAGCAGTACATATAGAATTACAGTTTTATTATACAAAAAAGATTAAGACCAGCTAAAGGGAGATGCACAGAAGGAGGTCTGGGAGGGCCTCAGATGTGAAGCTTTCATATTACTTTCTCTGTAAACTCAGGGTGCATCACCCTCCTGGCGCACTGCCTATAGCGATAGCAGAGTACTGCCCGCCAGGGCAAGTCGCTCAAACTTCCCTGTTCAGGGTGTCTGTTGGGGCCACATGACAAAACACAACAGATTAAATCAATGGTTATGTGGTTGAACTCAACCTCCAGTAGCCTTCCTTCCTCTCCCTAGTGGTTCAGCTAATAACACATGGCTCAAATCTCAACACTCCAATCGCACAGTCAGTCTTTCTGGCACAGCCAGCCCCAATCCTGAGTCATCTTGTAAGCATAAACTATCTAGGAGTTGGCCAGAGGCATCTCATCAGCACAAACTCAGTGTGGTCAGGTCCATATGAATAAAAAAGACACTCCTATGATTTACACAATTCCAAGGATTTACGCCTAATTTCTCAGGAACTAGGAACCAAATCTGGCCAAGTTTTTTATTATAGAGGACCTCTGTTTAAAATTTCTTCTAAAATATGATGCCTCTGTTGACATAGGAATGAGATAGATGCTGTGCCCATAGAGTGTGAGGCAATGCTGTAGATTGACGGAGATGTTGTGTCTGTCCCAGGCATGCTGAAACTTGGTTTATAGCTGAGAGATTAATTCTGGAACTGGGGAGCTCACTGACCTGCCAGCCTTGGCTAGGATGGGCTCAGTGCTGGGAAGACCGTGATAAAGTAAAATCTTTGGTAGCTGTGATGTGGGCACATGGGGCTCTCCCCACCTGCTCTCCATCTTAGATATCAGTCCTTAAAGATGAATGGCTTCCTCACAAGTGTCCTGAGATACAAAATAAATGCTGTCAAGTCTCCCACTGGTAACCTGCACAAGTGAAAAATGTTGAACTCTGTGGACAAAAAACGGTGGAGTGGGTGGTCCACACACTAACCCTGACAAGCTCAAGCAAGGTCTGCCTGGCAGGGCCTAGAAGTTTAGAGCCTGGAAGTAACCACACAGGTTGGTCTGGACACAGAATTCCTAACTAAAAGCAGGTCGGGATGGGTAGTCATGCCCTAGGCCTGTAGCTTCCTTGACACAGGTCAGTCTTTACCGCATGTGAGCCTGTCCATTGTCTTTTTGCACCTACAGCAGGGTTGCTTTCTCCAGGGCTCCTTCCACCCAGTCATGTGGTCACTGCGCCTGGGACTGTGGCAGGGGATCATGACTCAGTGTGTTCTCTTCCTTGCCCTCCAGTAACAGCACAGAATAAACATTTCATAGTGGTGAATGTGTGAGCAGAAATCTTCAGAAGGTGACTGTAGCAGGTTGAATGGTGGTCTCCAGAAGACGTGTCTATGTTCTAACCCCTGGAACCTGTCCATGTGATGTTATTTGGAAAAAGGGTCTTCCCAGACATAATCAAGTTAAAAGATGAAACCACCCATTATTAGATTATTTGGATAGACCCAAAATCCAATGACAAGTGTCATTATAAGAAACACACGGAGGAGGATTGTGCCAAGATGAAGGCCATGTGAAGATAGGGGAAAATATTGGAGGTATGCAGCCACAAGCCAAGGAATGCCTGGAGC
The DNA here is from genome assembly GCA_004024845.1 of Tonatia bakeri. NCBI lineage: Eukaryota > Metazoa > Chordata > Mammalia > Chiroptera > Phyllostomidae > Tonatia > Tonatia bakeri. The sequence continues at coordinate 2,701 of PVIA01003806.1, forward strand.
TCCCAGAAGCTGGAAGAGGCAAAGGAGGATTCTCCTCTAGAGCCTTCGAAGGAAGCATAGCACTGCCGACACTTGATTTAGACTTCTGCCCTCTAGAACTGTAAGAGAATAGATTTCTGTTGCTTTAAGCCACTAAATTTGTGCCAATGTGTTTTGGCAACTCTAGGAACTAACACAGTGACCACATAAGTACATGGGTGCAATGGATTTTTTACATATTCCCCTTATACTATAAGGTATATTAATTGATTTTCTCTTATGGATTTCTGGTGGCAGTTATGCTTTTAGCCATAGGAATTAACTGTTTAGATTATAGTCATTATAAAATGCACAAAGAACAAAATATGTTACTGAAAATGAAAAACTGCAACAGTAAGACACAAAGAATAAATCTGTTATTGTTTAGTTAGTATTACACAAGGTCTTACCTTTATAATATCTTAGAAGAGCTAAAAGGAAATTCTTAGAGACTCTGAATTTAATTTGCAAACAAAGGTATTTCCTTAAGTGTGGAATAAAGCACTGCAATTGTGTATTGGTAATGTGTTTATTTTTCAACCTTGAAACCAAAAGTCATATTTAAAGCTTGTTAAAAGGAAAGCCTTCCCTGGCCAGATGGCTCAGTTAGTTAGAGTGTACATCAAAAGGCTGTAGGTTTGAGTCCTGGTCAGGCAGCTGATTGGTTCTCTCTCTCTCTCTTTCGGAAATCAATGGTCATATACTCTGGTGAGGTTTTTTTTTTAATTGAAAAAAAAAATGAAGCTTTAGGCCCTGGCCAGTTGGCTCAGTTGGTCAGAACGTTGTCCTGATATGCCAAGGTTGCAGGTTCCATCCCTGGTCAGGGCACATACAAGAGTCAACCAATGAATGCATAAGGAATTGGAACAACAAACTGATGTTTCTCTCTCACTCTCTCCCCTTCTAAAATCAAGTTTTTAAAAATTGAAGCTTTAAAATTTATAATGAACATTAACCATAAATATTTGAACTGAAAATAAGTACAATTTTGACACTTATTCAGCAAAGCAATGTAAAACACGAATCTGAATAGTTAATGCTGCCAGGAGTAAATGGGCTATTTTGGTAGGCTAAGTAATTCAAATTCATTATCTACTTGAGGTATGCCTTTTTCCGATTTCTTCTCATTTCATATGTCAATCATTTTCTCCATGCTAACACATGCAGTGATTTCTTCCTGTGTTCCAGGTCTTTGTTTACAGTCATCGGTAAGACTCTACCAGCTTCTTTCTAGGGCAGCCTTGGAACAGCGCCATGCGCTGAGTTACACTGTCAGTTCCAGGTCACTCCATGCTGTGGATGCAACTGGCAAAACACCTCGAACTCAGTCTGCAGAAGAGGAAAAACAGATAAGTTAGTGGATAATCTTCACCATCTTTCAGGATAAAAAACATTTAGGTCAGCATTATATTTAAAATTGTGCATCTGGAAAAGCTTGGCATAATTTTTTGGATGGTGGATATACCTCAGAAAAGAGGCTCAATTGGCAGGTGGGCACTGGGCATTTTGTCGTTGGTAATCCAGACTGCTTTGGGAAAGTCATCGAACATTTCTGGATTGTAAAATGTTAATAATAGAACCATCTTCCAACTTCCAGACTTGTAAGGCTCTAAGAGTAGAATTAATGTGATGGCACTACTGAGTATCAGGGATGATTACCAGTTGCCCCCGAATCTGACTGTTTAACTAAATACTGTATCCTTGCCTTCGGAACAGTCCATTCAGCAGATTTATTTCATTCACATATGTGTGATGGCCTTTTGTATTTTATAAGTCAACCGTGGTTCATTTAAAAACTAATAAGTACCCAGTTGAATTTTCACTTAAACTATTTTGACATCAGTGAATGACCAACATTCTAATGGAGTAAATTAGGCCTTGCATGAAACATTTTTGTGCAAAATCTATGGTATTTCTAGTTTGCTAGAACCTTTAATAGCCACTCTGAAGTTAGAGTCAGTGTTTTTTTCCAGAGAAAATCTTGGCCCCTAGAATAGAAAGTCTGGGCCTCCTCAGTGCCTTAGTCATCCTCGGATACATGAACCAGAGGAGACCAAACCACCTGTCAGTGGACGTGACTTTCACCATCCCCATTTCAAGAGAGGAGAATGGAGAGACCTGGGGGAGTTACTCTGTTATGTAACTTGTGCATCTCCTGCTTGGGGTATTATTTTCCTACTCTTTCCACCTTTCGGATTGTCAAGGCTCAGCTGTGACACTTTATTCCTCGCCCAGCTTTTGCTTGTGGAACTAGGCGCTCATGCCTCTGGGCGTTCACATCACTTCTTATGTTGCTCTGGTAGATCACTTATCAACCTGGATCTCAATAATTCCTTTTCATTTTCACCTCTCTCTTTACTCCTGAGCTCTCAAGCACCCGGGCTGTGTTCTCTATTTATGTATCCTGATAGTTTCTCCCCAGGGATGAACTCAAAATTGAATGCTGAATGCATGAATGGAATAACTTCTATTCTTATAGTAAAAATGAATTAGGGTAAATTTTCAACTTAGGCTTTGATCAAATCTATTTAAGAAATTAAAAATTTGCCCTTGCTGGTGTAGCTCAGTGAATTGAGCATGGGCTGCAAACAAAAGGGTCGCCAATTCAATTCCCAGTCAGAGTACATGCCTGGGTTGTGGGCCAGGTTCCCAGTGGGGGTCACCTGAGAGGCAACCACACATTGATATTTCTCTCCCTCTGTTTCTCTCTCCCTTCCCCTCTCTCTACAAATAAGTAAATGAAATATTTAAAAGAAGAGATATTAAAAATTTCACTGATTTCTGGTATTTTTACACTCTTACTATGGAAATAATTTTTCTAAAAATCAATGTAGAACAATATCCCAAAGTCATGACTTTGATTTTCTGATATTTTATATTGCAGCTTCAAAAACAGCTAGTGCAAATTCTTAATTATTTTCAGCCAGGAATGAAAGTAACTTTATCTCTGATAAATCAAGAAAAAAAAAAGAATCAACCACCAGCACCTTATGCTCCTAAACAAATAACACAAGTTTTCTTTCATCTCAGACATGAAACACTTGTTTGGAGGCTGAGAGTCCTCGCAGTCCTCGGGGCCAGTACAGAGTGAAATAGATAAGCTTTTAAAGCCAGTTGGCAGCTTTCTCACTAGAGGGCCAGCTGGGTGTCCTCTCTACCTCTGTTTCCCAAAGGTCCTGCCATGACTCATGATTGCTATCGCTGTTCTGGGACCGTGAAGGTCTCCTTTCTGCCCTTGTCTATCAGTCATATCCTGAATCCCTAGCAGCGTCTATCTTTCCCCATTATTCACTCTACTCGACCCTTTCTGCCCCTGCGTTCAGGTGCATAGGGGCAAAGCTCTCTGCTTTAGAACAGCTCCTACCTGCGGGACATACAGCATCTCCATTGGCTGAGCAGTATCTGCAGGTGGCCCTGGATGAGGCCCCAGGTTGCATCATATGGAGCCAGGGCTCTAAACGAGTTACCTATTTGCTCTCTGAAATACAAAACCCCAACCTGCCAAAAGCAAGAGTGTCTAAGAACTTAAGAAATGTCTCAAACGTTGGGCATAATTTCTTAAATTTCTGTAGAGCTTCCTGGAAATGTGTATAAACCTGCCTTCAACCATTTGGAACATCCCATTCCTATCTCATAATAAGTTTTTAACTCAATTTTCACATTGAAATGTATAATATTCTATAGGAGAAAGTCAGCTTTGCTAATATAATTTCAAGGTGACTGCCTCTTTTATGTGACATATGTCTAACGCCCTGGGTATAATAACTACCACTCTGTAACATCCCCCAAATTTCCATTGGTAATTAATTGATAGGTGCTCTGTGCATGATAAACCACATAATTTAATAAAGAGAGATTTAAGTCCAAATCAAGTGAAGGAAGGCATTTGTGCTTCTTCGCTTCCATGTGCCGCTAAATTGGGGCCGCCAGGTGGGGACCGCTGCCCTCATCAAGGACGGGGTGGTCAGTCCTGAGGAAAAGAGAGAAACGACCAGCTCTCAGCTCTTTTATGGAACAACTTCAAATTAAACTGTGAAAAGCACAGCCATCTGGGAGGCCTGTCCTCTGGCTGGGGTTAGCCTCTGTGGTTGGCACTTGGAACTTTCTGTAATGAAAGACAAATTAGCACATTGCACATACAAACAGGAGAATCGATGAAACCCAAAAGAAGCTGCCACAGGAAAATAGAGATTAAACAGGAGATAAAGAATGATGTCCTCAAATAACAGAACTACCCTTCTCCCAGCAAAAGGCTTCTTTGTATTGTTTTGCTAAAGGAGACCGTAATTTTGATGTTTCATAAAAATTTAAGTGGAGATTTTCTTTTTGTGGTAGACATAAATCTCCCGGAGGAAAGGTTTATATGTAATTCCAATTTCGTGGTACTAAGAAAACAAAGAACAGGTGAAGATTTTACTGCAGGTAATTTTGTAAATTATTAAAGAAAACACCTCCCGCAGTCCTGCCATAAACACATTCTCTATCAAAAGCTAAAATAGCAAATCGACAATGCTGTTTCTAGGTATTATAAGATATGATGCTCACATCCTAAACTGGAAATAAAACTGCCTATAAATATTTACTGGTGAGATGACTCTGTGATAATAAATAGCTCCCTTAAACCAACACAGAAAATATCGAAATACTGAAATGTACCTGTGACAGAACATGAAAAATAAGTGCAATCTAATGTACGCAGTGTACACCCATGTGTGGGTGCACTAAGGCTTTGCTGAAAATGGCATCTTTGGGATTTTAAATTATTTAAGGGGAATAAAATAGTTCATTACAAATCTGTTTTTAAGAAAGTACAGAATCAGATGTATAATAGGTTCCTTCATAAGTTTAGGAGGCAAGTTTCAGAACAATTTTCATTATTTTTTTAATACAGCATGTGTGCCACTCAAGGAAGTTCTTTCCCGCATGTGGGAAACAGCATCTGCCCTTGGCAGCATGCTGGATTCCGCCTCTCCAAAGAAAGCAAAATCAGGTTGTGCAGGAAAAACAATTCTTGAAAGAAATGGAAAGGCTCTGTGATGGCTTGGCTGATCTACATCTTTATCTTTTGACACAAAAATGTATTGTAGTAGATTATTTGCCTTGATTTTTAGGGAGTCATAAAAGGAAACTATGTTTGAGGATTATTTTATTGTTAGAAATAGTTTAACTTTGAGAGTGTATGTCCTACTTTGGTCAAGAACCAATCAGCAAAAAACAAAAACAAAAAACAAAACCCTACCAGCACCCTTTCTATCAAATGAAAGTATTACTCTTTTGATCCAAACCTTGATACACCTTATAGGATTGTGACAGAATTATGGAGAAAGAAGACATGAAATGTGGGGGGGGGGGTCAAGAAAGAGAGAGAGCCAAGGGATAGAGAGAAAAATACAAAGAAGGGGAGAGTAGGCAGAGGAGGGTAAGAGAAGCAGAGATGGAGACAGGGAGAAAAAATCTTCCTGGTGAGCTTCTAAGAGTCTAATGGTTGCTCTCAAGGTTCATTTAACAATTCTTGCTTGCCTAGGTAGCATGAGAAAAATATGCTTTGTGGCCCGATTTCCACATTTGGAAGTCACGTGGTTATGAATATATTGTGGGGGCAATTTGTGATACAAACTATTGCTCACCATCCTTTACCTTTGGATTTATCTGCAGAGCACACAATACAACATACAGATGATGTTTTATAGAATTGTGCACTCGAAACTTCTAAAAGAGAATGGAAAGTGAAGACAAAGCTCGTTCTGTATCTCCTTGCCACCCAGCCCCAGAATGAAGCACATCACTCAATGCTTTAACTAAAAATACAGAGGCTGCAGCTCATGAGTGTGAAATCTCTCCAATGCCTGGCTCACTTGGTCAGGTACCTGGGAATCTCAGCAGAGGCTGGCAGTCATGGTGCGCAAAGAGAGGGCTGCAGTTGCTTCTGGTGACGATCCCACACAGCCTGGTGCAAACTTGAGTCAATCTGTCAGGCATTTTGTCCAATCTAGGGTTACATTCAGAACATCCTAATCTGGATACTTCACCTTATTCTTTCTTCCTGTCACCTGCCAATGCACAAGTTAAACCAAAAGACCAAGAGGAAGTCCCACAGGCTCCTCTGGACTATCTCTGTGGAGCTGGCTCCAGAGTGCATCACAGAGTGCAGCTAGGGTCACGCTGAAATGGGAGTGCTCTTTGCACACTTTAGAGGAAGTGGTCAGAGGCTTGAAATTGGAATGTTGCACTCTATGGCATTTTTATGGGCCTTCCTGTTTCCAGCAATGTGTTCCTATAGTCTAAGCAACTCCCCCAAAGACAACCCAGAGCTTGCTAAAATGTCAGGGTATGTGGTGCCATGAGTAGCGGTGCAGACTGTGCATGCAGAGTAGGCAGATCCAGTTTCACTATGAGAAGGTCAGTCTACTTCGTGCTCCACAAACAGACAAAGCTTCTTAAAAAATGTTAAATTTATTGGAATGATGTTGGTTAATGACATTATAGAAGTTTCCAGTACACAATTCTATAAAACACCATCTGTATATGGTATTGTGCACTTACCACCTAAAGTCTGGTCTCCTTCCATCACCATTAATTTGCTCTTCCCTCTTCATCCTCCCCTCTACCCCCTTCCTCTTTGGTAACTACCTGTTAGGGCCTTTTATCTTCATTTTCTGACCAGTTTTACTAGAGGATTGATTTTATTTGCTTTCTCTGATACAGATTGCACTGCTCTTATGAATCTTCTGCCTCTTCATGTGGAAAAGACATTTCAGAACTTTTTCAAGTTCTCAACTGAAACACAACAGTTTCTGGTTACCCACCAAACCCAACCTGTGAACTCTTTCCCAATTTTCTGCACCCCTCTTTAAAACTTGCATTAATTTAGAAATTTCTTCCAAATTAAAAATTTCAGGCTAATTTGTGTTTTCTGAGGCTGCTCTATCTTTCTGCAAAGCTTCTCCTCTTGGCCTTGCTGGCTTCACCTACTCCTGGTTTCACATTTCCCGACAGCTGTTTTGACAAGTTGTCCCTCACCATGCTTTCCTCTTGCCCTAAGGCACTCATTGCTATGTTAGAAGAAGAACTTGCGTTCCCAGTAAACAACCAGAAGCATAGTAGGTGTTCAACAAAATAAATGAACGCAGAACAACAGTGGAAAGAGGTTAGGCTTGGTCTCAATCAGATTCGTGCATGAAAATCAACTTTGTCACTTATTAGCCATGTGACTTTGGGGAAATGGCTTCCTGTGTTTAAGTTTCACTATGGGCATTTGTGAAATGAGATTAATAATAATAACTGCTTTCTGGGGTTCTTGTAAAGATTAAAAAAGATAAATATATCAAGTGCCCAGCATGTGATAATAATAAGCAAGCTAGTATAGTCCTTCTTCCCCTGTGAATACATAACCATGTGAATATTTGTTTCTGGGACAAAGATTGAAATAACCAAGGTCAGTCAGTAGAAGGAAGGGGCCTGTCTATAAATCTGGCATTTTGGCCTTTTCAAGAAATCTTCCCCACTCCCAGTCTTCCCACTCACCGTGAAGGTCCTTTTCTTAAGATTATAGACAGTGTTTTTGTAATTGAATAAACCTTTGGATTTAGTGACTTTTTGTTGCCGGGGCTCAGAATGAGCCATCCCCTAGAGGTGCTTCTGTGGTATGCAGATTGTTTTGAGTTAAAGGCTATCAGCCACAGGCTTAACAGAAACTTGTGCAGATAGTAACCAATTATCAGCAGTAACTGTCTTTGACCCACCTAGATAGCATGGCAAGGTATTGTTTACTAAACATTTGCTCTTCTTTTTACCCTGAAGAAACCCTGTGAGGGCCCCAAGGTGCATTATCTCCCCCCTCACTGCGAATGTCTCAGAAACCTCAACCTCCCTTTCTATATCTGAACCTCTGCTGCACATGGGGTCTCTGACTCATTTATGTGTGTGGGGTTCCTATATGGATGTAGATATTAAATGTGGTCATTTTCTCTTGCTAATCTGTCTCCGGTCTGTTTACTAGCTCAGCCAGAAAAACCTTGAGCGTAGAGTAAAGTTTGTTTCTCCCCAACATTGTTAATGCTTGAAACAGCTGTGATTGGCTTCCCAATTTCCTAAAATGGTTAGTTAAAATGTATGCATTTAAGCATCTTTAGTCATTTTTGAAAGAAGATATTTAATGAGTATCTTTTTTAAAAATTTTTCATTGTCATAATCAAGTTTCTTGTCACTTCTACAGCTTATTCTAACGTGTATGGCATCTGGAAATGTTCACTGTTTGACTGCAATGTTTAGCAGGTAATAGTAATAAGGAGAAATGATCAGTAACACTTGAGCTGAAGCTAAAGAGAATGTTCTACCAGAAACAGTATAAAAAGAATCTAAATTTAAAATTTTTTTTTCAACAACTGAGCCATCGAAATTATGTGTGAGATTAAATGGCTTTCTTATAGCTGCTGAGAAAAAAATAATCTCTGCATATATGGCCCTGAATACAGAATGGTGAAGACACAGAGCTTTATAGTATGTCAAGCATCTTTAGTTTGTGTTTTGGAAGGCAGAGATGGGGCTTCATATTGTTCATCTAAAATGGGAAATAATGAAGAGTGAGAGTTTGAATAATAATAATTAATCATAAATTCTTGCAGTTACAAAGCATCTTCCGTTCTAACATCCTCAGGAGCTTGGTGTTTCCCCCATTGGGGGAATGCTTCTCGCCTGCAACTGACTTCCAGAGCGCCGACATGGCCACTCAAAGGCAAAATAGCACTTCGCACTGAAAGACTGAGCCACTGCAGTGAGACCAACTGGAAAACTTGTTCTAGTAAACTCTTTTTTTCTTAAAAAATATTGCTTTTTAGGAGCTCCTAAAGCCAGCCAACACTTGGAGCCTCTTCCCATAGTCAGAGCTCTGCAAATTGGACCAGCCCTTTGCACAGCCATGATAGGTGAGATTAATTCTTCATTTTTATGCACAGTCATGGCCCTCTCTTTGCTGGCCCACTGGGATATATATTAATCATTTTTTAATAGCCCATTAGGTGTAGCCATATCCTGTGGCAACCAGGTCTCTATTAATTTCAGAGTATTTAGCTTTATGCAGCACATCCAATAATACATTTCTCCATCTGCTTGGCGATCATGGTCAAAACGGTGCTTTTTAAGTTTTTGTTAGATCATATGCTTTTCTATAGTGGTGGGAGGAGGCAATACCCTAAATTATATGTGTTAACTAATCAGAACATAATGGGAACATTATTACAAGAAAATGCCAGTAGATTATTCAAATCATACTTGCTAGTCCATCATCTATGTAATAGATACAAAATATGAATAAATATACATACATTACATTCTTGTTTGGACCTCAGTAAACCTGTTTCTAATAAATAACAGTCTTGTTGCATCTAAATGGCTCCCTTTTCCTGAAACCTGATTCCTGGGCTGCATCATGCTTAATATTTGCAAAGGGGATATGGTGCATACTAAATTGGGGCATGGTAGTAACAATTTGGTTCTGGAAAGAACTTACATTTATTGGACATCACTGTGCCTGGCACATCATCTTCGATACTTGCCACAACGAGAGGCTAGGATTGTTCTCACATGTTGAGATAAGAAACATGAGCCTCAGAGCAGTAAGTGATCTACCTGACTGAACAATGTGCCCACGATTATTCAGATAATTCATTAAGATTAGCTGAAATTGTACTTTGTGGTCAAGAAATGCCCAAAAAGTAATAAAATTTAAACTGTTTAAACTAATCAAAATTTAAAATACTTTAGAGTTTTGCTATACAATGACTAGTCTGCAATTTTGGAAATGGCAAGAATTTTGTTTTGTTTGTCATTGTGCCTACTCGGTATCTGCATGGATTAGATGAATAAATATGCATGGAATAAATAAAAAAATAAAAGCCAAATTTTTTGGTCATGCCTGTCACCTTATGAATGACCACATGTTGTGAATGTTTCCTAGGTTGAGTTATGCCCTGATTTTATCCTCTAGGGAGAAATGCAGCTCCTTTATTACATTAGAAATATCAGAACAAATTAATCTTCTTAAGTTATATGCAGTGTCACTCTTTTTGAGAATGTTTAACATGTTCCTGATAAATTGCACCCTTGTACAACTTTGATTGCATTAATTCAGCAGACACTGTTTTGTTTGATATGCTGGATGGTGGCTACATAAAGATAAATAAAACAGTGGTCTTCCTCTCAGAATCTGGTGTTGGGGACCGCCCTGCCTGGTCTCAGGAAGCTGTGACCCCCTGTGACTTAGGCTGAGTGAGAGACCTCTGGATCAGGAACCACTAAGGAGACAAAACTTATTCCCCTGGCATGAACACTACCTGTTCTGTGCCTGGCCTTTAAATGCTAGATCAGTTACCAGTGACGGGTAAGACTCCTTAATGAAGGATAGACCTAAGACAGGTTCTAGTCTCATTTAGGCCTGTGGAATAAGACTCACAAGACCGTGGAAATAAATGAAGGGGCTGTGGAAAGGAAGGGGTGATCAGCATCTACCCCTGCCCCCTCTTAGCCTGAGTCTTTGTACTCAGATGTGAGAATTCCAAGTCTCCTTGCTGCCTCTGTCTCCGGCCCTTCTCAGGGCTTAGCAAACAGCCTAAAGGGGCAGCTCAGACCAGAGACGGTGGACCCCCGGGGTAATCAGGCCTGGGACAAAGAATATGCAAGATCCTGTGAGATCCGTTTGCTGGAGGATGTTATTAACTTGGAATTTGAAGGCACAGTCAGGAAACCTTTGAAACCTGTAGTCTTTTCATATGATAAAACTCCAATCTCGGCCCAGAATCACCACAGAAACTCTGTTAGCATCCTTGTAAGATACGTGTTCCCTTTGATCCCTTCTGCCAGACTGTGAATCCACAAACTGTGTCTACTTTCTCAATAAAAACCCACTGGGACAAAGGAAGGGGCTCTCCCCCCTAGGGGGGTTAGCCTGGAGCGGCTCACCAAATTGGAGAGTGGGCACTCCGTCCTTTACCCCACTCAGAAAACTGTTTCTGTGTATGATTATTTCTTGTGATTTGACAAGCCATTTGCTGTGTGTTATGCGTGTCCATAGCCGGCCGAGGGAGCCGGGTTCTGCACGCTTCAGTCAGTTCGCTGGGTGTTTAAGCGTGTTCATAGATGGCCAGAGAGCCGGACTGAAAAATCACTTCAACCTGGAACAGGGTGACACTATGGAAAACAATGGAATGCTGGGATCAGTAAAAAGACACCAGAAGCCTGTGACCTTGGCATATTATTAAGCTTATTCCAGGCTTGGTTTTTTTATTTCTCTAATTAACTGTTTACAATATGTATCCTTCTGTTATCTGTTGTAATTAGCATATATCTGCATAACATTTTAATCTATATAATATTTTTCTTTTATTTTGAAAGCTTGAGCAATTTATATTGATAGATTTGAACTGCTTCTGCTTTTTAATTTCCTGCTTTCTGTTTGTCCATTTTTTCTGCTACTTAAAAATTATAACTTTATTTTTAGAGCAATTTTAGGTTGACAGCAAAATTAAGGGAAGGTGTGACTTCCCATATACTCTCTGTTCTCATACATACGTAGTCTCCCCTCTTCCCAACATTCCCAGCTCACACACCTTTGTTTTTAAATATTTCAACCTGCCTTGTTTGCTGGTGTTGCCACCGTCAGCATATTAATTGTGATCGTTGAATTAGATATTGTTGTATTAGCCTGGGTTCCTTAGAAAGCAGAGTGTGAGCCAAAGGTTTTAAGCAAGTAGTTTATCTGAAATATGTTAACCGAGGGCTGGGGGAGTGAAACGGGGAACCCAGTACAAAGATGGATTGTTGAGTCAACCACTGTTAGAAGTGATTGGTGTGTCATCATCTAGGACCATAGGATGAACTTAATTAAATGAGTCCCGGACTGTCCACTTTAGGTAAGAAGTAGTATGGGAGGGCACATTATTCATTTGCTCCCAGTTCCCTTTGGCCAAAAGTTCTCGTTATCCTCTGAGGCATTAATTACTTGCTAGTCCTGGGTTGACTTGTGCGAGAATTCCCAGGGCAGAAAGTTAAAGGCATAGAGCTATCAGGCTGAGCTGTGTGGAGCTGAATAGAGTTGGCCTACATCTTACTGAGGCCACTGTGGCTGGAATCGAAGATATGACCAAGAGAATTTGAAGAGGCACATAAGAAATGTTCAATTCAACATTTCCCCTTGCTTCTTGGATCATTTTCTTCTGCCTGAAGATCCTTTGAAGTTTCCCTTAGAGAAGGTCTTTTGTAGTAAAAATATCCATTTTTGTTTTTCTACAAATGTCTTTTTCTCCCCTCCTCCTCAGTTTCTGAAAGATTGCTTCGATATTGCAACAGAGATAAAGCTCTCTGCGGAAAGTTATTTTCTTTCAAAACATTGAAGATATGATTTCACTGCCTGTGGCTTCTCTTGGTGACACAAAGAAGTCAGCAATTAGTTTTATTGCCTGGTTCTTTTTAAAGATGAGCACTGTTTTTCTCCGGCCGAATTTGTATTTTTCTTCCTTACTCTGTGCTGTACAGTTTCATTCTAATTGATCTAAGTGTGATGTCCTTCTAATTTCCTGTTTGGGATTTTTCAAGCTTACATCTAATCATTAGTGTTGCTTCATCAGTTCTGAAATTTTTTCAGTCATTATCTCTTTGAATATTGCCTCTTTCTTATTTTCTCTATTAATTCCATCGGGAACTTTGTTTAGTTGGTGTCATGTTTATTTCTGACAATTTTTTGTCCATATTTCTATTTCTTTGTTCCTCTACAGTGTGTTCTGGATAGTTTTTTAATAGTTTCCAGTTCACAAAATCTCTCTTTAGTGTCATCTATTCTTTTGTTTATTCTATCCATTGGTTCCTTTACCTTAAATACTCATATTTTTTATTTATAGAAGCTCTATTTTGATTCTTTTAAAAATAGGCTTGATCATTATTTTGTAAAAATATGTATATTTATTGTTTATTCTATTATAATTGTCCCATTGTTTCCACTTTTGGCCCCCTCCACCCAGCCCAGCCCCCCTGTCCACAGTCAGTCCTCTCTCCATTGTCCATGTCCATGACTCATTCACACATGTTTGTTCTTTGACTAGTCCCTTCCCCTTCCTTCCACCACTGCCCCCCTTTCCCTTCCTACAGCTCTTGGTCTGTTCCATATTTCCCTGTTTCTGGTTCTGTTTTTCTCATTAGTTTATTTTGTTCATTGGATTCCATTTTTGTGAGGTCATATGGTATTTGTCTTTTGCTGACAGGCTTATTTCACTTAGCATAATAGTCTCCAGTTTCATCCATGCTGTTGCAAAAGGTAGGACTCCCTTCTTTTTGCTCCATAGTATTCCATTGTGTAAATGTACAAGTTGTTTTAACTCACTCATCTACTGGTGGGCACTTGGGCTGTTTGCAACATTTACTTATTGTAACTAGCACGGCTATGAATACAGGGGTACATAAGTTCTCTTGAATTGGTGTTTCAAGATTCTTAGGGTATATTCACTGCAGTGAAATCATTGGGTTATAAGGCAGTTCGATTTTTTATTTTTTGAAGTAATATCATACTGTTTTTCACTGTATCTGCACCAGTTTGCATTCCCACCAACAGTGCACAAGGGTTCCCTTTTCTCAACATCCTCACCAGCACTTGTTGTGTGTTGATTTATTAAGGATGGCCATTCTGAGAGGCATGAGGTGGTATCTCATTGTAGTTTTAATTTGCATCTTTCTGACAGTTAGTGATGCTGAGCATCTTTTCATATGTCTATGGAGCCTCTGTATGTCCTCCTTGGAGAAGTGTCTGTTCAGGTCCTTCTCCCATTTTCTAATTGGATTGTTTGTCTTCCTGGTGTGGAGTTATGTGAGTTCTTTGTGTATTTTGGGGATTAAACCCTTGTCCCATGTACCAGTGGCAAATATGTTCTCCCATACAGTTGGCTCCCTTTTCATTTTGATGATGTGTGCAGAAACTTTTTGATTTGATGTAGCCCCATTTGTTTATTTTTTCCTTTATTTCCCTTGCCCTAGAGGATATATTGGCGAAAATATTGCCACGTTGGATGTCTGAAATTTTACTGCCTATGTTTTCCGCTGGGACTTTTATGGTATCACAACTTTATATTTAAGTCCTTTATCCATTTTGAGTTTGATCATTATTTTTAATCTCTTATTCACTAATCACTTTTCATGCTTTTCTTTTTCTTTAGATGGATCAATGTTACTCATTTTATATCTGTACAAGACTGTCAGTTTCTGAGCCCCTGCAGGTCTGATCTATCTCTGTTGTTTCTCCCGGCTCCCATTCATGGTGCCTCCTCTTCAGGTGTGTTTTGTGACCTTTGTTTTGTTTTGTTTGCTGTGGATGACTGATTTTCCTTATATCTTATAAATTAAGTGTTATTCTCCAAGGACCAGGTTGAATTTTAATTCCTTTAGAGAGATTTTATATTTTATTCTGGCAGTTACCTGTGGAACGATTTACCCTAGATCACTGTATATTAAATTAAATTATTCACTTTTATTTTATGATCATATCGGTGACACAAGTTTGGATCACTAATCTCTATGTGGGCCAGTGTGTTTACCAACTGTTAGGAGAAATGTTTGATTTCCTCCACCCAGGCAAAGATCATGGCAAGAAATTCTCTTTACTAAGTACTACATCAATGGTATATTTTATTTCAAATTTGCTCTTAATTTGAGGATAGAGACCTTTGGGATTCAGTGCAGGCATCTTCTGCTAGATCTCCCAGCTCAAACCACCTCTGACTTCATCTGCTGTGTGCTGCACACACGACCTCCATCAGGGAAGCAGCCCGAGATTTCCCAAGCTTCGCAGAAACTTGAGGCAAAAGCTAAATTTATATTCAGTTTCACTCCAGGGTCCTGTTACATTGTTTTTAGTTCCATGAATTCCTTACTATCATGCCTGTTTCGTAATACATTAAAAAATTCTTTCATATTTTATCTAGCATTGTGGCTGTTGCAATGAGGAAAATCTTAAAAGAAACTAGAATATAGTCTTTATAATGCTGTAACAACTGTTGCCTCCTGTATTTTTTTTTTCCAAATCTGTGTTTTAATTATTTAAACTCAATTTAAGCACACTCATCCCCCTCCTTTGGTTCCTTTTCCTTCGGGTTGTTATTCCTGTCTTCCTCTCCTTCTGTCACGTCCCTGCTTTGACGATTTCTTCCCTTGTAAAAGAAACATTGGAAATAATCTAGTATCAATGATTTACACTTGGTGAAAGATTGATTTATCACACTTTAATGTAGTTTTAATCTTTCAGTCACTTACCTTTTACATATCTTTTGTCTGTTACATAAAAATAAGAATTTCTCTCCTCTTGTTTGCTGATATTTGATAGTCTTTTAATAGGGGATGAATTGCTTTTGGGCATGAATACTACTGAATCTCATTTTTCTACACAGCTATGTTGATGGTAAATGTAATTTAATATTTTAGCTATAATAATAGCTCCTTTCTACTGAACACTTGGCATATGTCTGGCACCATGCTAATGATTTACCTATATCATCTTAAATCTTCCAACTGCCTGGTTAGGTAAATAATGCTGCATTTAGTTTATTGATGAAGGGGTCTGAGTCTTTAGTGGGTGTGGTAATTTAACCAAGTTTACACAGTTAGTGAGATTCTCAGTCTGCCTTGTCTGGTCCCCAACCTGTTGTTCCTCTCCATTGCCCCACACTGTCTCTGGGCAACTGTACTCACAGAAACCGCCTGGTGAGCTCTCCACTTTGATAGCTGCTAGCTCTTAAAGAAAAAAAATGAAGTCTTGGTTCTAGTTGGGTTTTTAATTATAAAAGTTAAGCTCTACTTTAATTCTTTATCAAATATGCTCGATCATTCTTTACATTCCTCCTTAAAAAGAGGAGATGGCATATTTCCAGATTCTGGGTGGAAGCTGGAGGTTTTGAGATAGTGAATGGAGCCATATATATACTCACTTTCTGTGCATGTTTCTTCCAACACCTGGAAGCCTATCTTATGACTTTTCTGTTTTCAGATGCCCACCAAAACAAAATTTTACCCTTTTTATCATAATTGTTTTATGTTCTAAAATGCGTGATATTATTTCAGTTACTATTGTTGATATGACCAGACCATAATTGGCTCTTCTACTGACATGCTAGGATATATCCCCGATGCCTCATACATTTTGAGTTATGGTAGTAAAGAGCCTGACAATAAAGTGTGCTGTTTGAATATAGCTTCTTCATTAATAGAGGTGTTACTGTACTTGCCTAATAAAACTCTTTTTGGGTGAGAGCCAAGATGGACCAGCCTGTGCTGAAATCTGCACTGTTCATCCCAGAGTGGTTTCAGAGCTTTTTAAACCCAGTCAGAGACTCTTGCTCTCTTTTCCCCTCAGGCAGATGAGGACAAAGCCTTGCCTCTCATCTCCCAGAGCTCAGGAGGGTGTAAGCCAGTGGATGGGAAAGCCAATTACATGCTTTGACTTTTTAAGAAACTATTATACATCAAGCTACCATAATTATAAAGGTGTTTACTGTATTTTGCAAGGAAAAAGTTAAAGAGTAGAAATTATGTTTAGCATGCATAATTTATATAAATCGAGTATTAAACTCTAAGCATACAAACATCTGTATTATAATATACAATAGTATAGGGTCATACCTCCCATGTTTTAAAAAAACATCTCAACTGCTCATCTAATTAGTTTTTTTCTGTATTCCAAGGAACAGTCCCCCGTGAGGAAGACCTATAGAGAGCCAAAGGTGAGAAGCATGGGGTTGGGCTACGGAGAGACTGTTCTCCCAGTGACTGTACTGGTGCCCCTCTGTGCTCTCCGCAGTCACAGGCTGGACTTGGGTACAACTCTCAGGACACACAATGATGAGCTGACATGGCAGATTGGAACTGCAGTGTTGTAGTTGTCTCAGAGGTATGCTCTTCATTGTTTTGGGAAAAATTAATTCTATATTTATTCTATGGAGTTGGGGAGTCAAAGATGATTAGGATACTGTTGTTAGTTTGAGGTGATGTGACACTAATGCAATGGGGTACAAAGCACGTTCCCCTGAACATAGGGGAACACACCCACAATCCCACCTTCAGGCAGGATGGGGAAGAGGAGGAGTGCCCACAAAGTGGAAGGTAGTGTGTTTAGGACACATTATATAACAATGGCAAATTAATAGCTGTGCCTTCCTGAAGGAAAGTGGGCTGCTGCCCAGGGAGAATTGCATACTTGACTATGAGAAAGTGCAGGGACTTGTGACATAGATGTCAGGGTCAGATTCCCTCCCCAGATGCCTGTGCATCACTGGGAGCTCTTGCTCTGACTAAAGATAGAAGACTAAAGAGAACCAAAGACACTCAGGAGCTGACAAAAATGGCAGACACCAATGCACCTTAGGAAGAGCCAGATATGAGGTCACATAGGAAGTTTCAAGCTGAGCATTTAAATTAGAACTGGCTGAAGGTCAGATGAGAGAGAGCCACGAGGTCAGAAGAGGTCTGCAGAAGAGTCAAGAGGTCTGTCTGCCTGGAGGTCTGCCTGGAGAAGACGGCAGCAGAGCTGATGGAGCTGGAGGGACCAACCAGGCCAAGCACAGACACAGGAGAGGAGCTTGGAGCTGAACTGTGACCAGGAATGCTGAACTGCAGAATTCTGATTCTCTGAAGGATGTAGGGAGAAGTCACTCTCTTGGAATGGGGATTTCTGGTACAGGTTTAGAGCTCAGTATAAGCTCTCTCTCCCTCTGGGTTTTCAGCATTTGGATGTTCTGGGCTCTTGGCCCTACTCCCTGCACAGAGTAGGAGATACAGGCCCCACTAGGAACTTGGACCGCACATGGGTAGCAGCCCACTCCTGGAGGGATGCATGACTCCCTGGGCTTCAGCCTCTGAGACACTGTGATCCCGTGTAACATGGCATGGTTTCCTGAACTGCTACCTGGAGGCTGAGAACAGAGCACCCCAGATCTGAAGGAAAGAACTTCTGTGAGAGGACAGTGACTCCTGAACCTACAGGTGCACATTCCAGAGGGGGTGGGGCTCTGTTTGTGAGACCAGCTAATGGACAGATAAGGAGAAGGGGAACTTCTGGGTGTGGCTTTGGCCTGTAGTCCTTTGGGAAACAAGAGTTAAGTTTTGGGTCCTTGTGAGAGAGGAGGGCCTCGAGCAGGAGTGCTCTCGTCCTCCCCTGCCCCCCAAGGTTGGAATCCTGTTAATAAAAACCTGTATCCTTCAACACTGATTGTTGGGTCATGAGATTGAAGATGCTAAGTGGCTGAGCTCTGGTTTGCCTGGTAATGCTAAGTTAAAATACAGTGGGAATAGCTAAGCTCTTCACGGAATTATGGAAAAAGACTCGAGAAGAAGAAAGGGAAAAAATTCTATTTAGTAGTATTAGGGCTGGTACATGTAGATTACTGTAATTAAAAATTTATTGTAACACTTAAAACATTTAAATTTCCTTAGCTTCAGTGCAGAGAAAACAAAGCAAGTAAAACCAACTACAATCAAAACCCATCAAAACTCAAATCCAGTGTATGGGTGGAAGAGAGGAAATTTGAGTTTCCTGCCCCCACCCTTTTCTCCTCCAGCCTTTAAATCTCTCAAGGGGAATTTAATCTGCATAAAGTAGTTGAAACGTGACACTTGCTCCAAACACAGACTCAGTAACCAAACTGTAAAATGCAGGCATTTGAGTCTTTATTGGCATACCTTCTCTGTCGTGTTTCCGCAAGGCAGCTCCTCTTGTTAAAGTGACATTCATCTACATCAAAGGAAAAAGAAAGCCCTCGAACCACCCTTCACTGTTCGTGCACTGTCCTGGGGGGTGTGTCCTTGCTTTCTTTTTCTCAGTCCCCTTGAGCTGTGGCCCTTTGAGGCCTTACCCCGCTGACCAGCCTCCCCTAGTCTGGTGGATCATGTGAACTTTTCTCCATTCAGGTGTCTGCAGAAAATGCATTAAACTGTACTTTATTAAAAGTCTGCTAAAAATTCCTTCCTTGGTGTGTGGCTATTTCGAAGAGGAATTGAAGGCTGCTAATTTTAGCCCATTGCCAAGGGAACATGTTTGCGCACGGATGATGACCTCAGATGTCTCTTTATGGAGCAGGAGGCAGTGGGGCTGGGTGTGTCTGAGCATCCAGGTCTTGCTCCACTTGTCACGCGGCCTGTGGTGGATTACAGCCTTCCCCTAGATGAAGTGACGTAGCTTCTTGTCTTGTTGGCTGAATCAGACTTGGAGCAGGAAGAAACATTCCAGGATGTAAATAAAGGTCCACTTATCAGATATTTATTTTCAGAGGGATCCTTGAGACAGTTCATTGCTTGTCTCCAGAGTCACCGTGTCTTCTTTCAGCAAGAGCTGGGTGTTTGGGTGAACTTTAAAGCTTCCGGAGTTTTGATGTGGTGCTGAAACAGAAGCTTTGATGCTTCAAGCTGCTGACTGGAGAGGAAATGCAGGGTTTTAAACTTATCAGCAGATGTACAGAACACACAATATCCAAAAAGTTTTCCCTCCAAAGGTTCCATGCTAGCAAAGGGTAGACTAAATATTTATACCAAGTGCTCAAGAGCCGGTCCTGATTCCTCTCACATCCCAGCTCTCAGCGGTCCCGTTTCCACTGTCTCCACCGGCCATGGGGAATGTTTTATCTGTACGCACTTGCCTCCTGATTTTCCTTCCCTGGAATGCCCCTTTGTTTTCTTTTTGTCCTGCTGTGTCAGTTTTGTAGGGCTGCTATAATGAAGTACTACAAATTTGGTAGCTTAAAACAAAACGAAACAAAACAAAACAAAACAGAAATGTATTGTCTCATAGTTCCGGAGGCGAGGAGTGTGAGATGAAGGTTTTGGCAGGCCCCTGCTCTCTCTGAAGCCTGCGGGGGAACTCTTTGCTTCTTCCTAGCTTCTGGTGGTTTGGTGGCAATCTTTGGCATTTCTTGGCTTATACCTGCGTCATTGCAATTCTCCACCTCACATGGTGTTCTTCTGGTGTGATTTTATAGTATCTCCCCTCTTTGTTAGTCCTGCTCTGTGTCTAGATTTCCCATTTTGATAAGGATATCAGTCACACAAGATAAGGGCACTCCCTAAAGATCTTATTTTAATGTGATTATCTTGTAAAGAAGGTACTACCAAATAAGTTCAAATTTTGAGGTAATGGGAGTTAGGACTTCAACACATTGTTTTTTTAGGAGGAGGAAATTCAACTCATAACATCTGGCTAGTATCTTTCCTGGGGACTCAGTTTCTAAGCTTTGTGGTCCTTCATGATGAGATGAAATACCCTTTCTGTAAACTTCTCTAATGCTTGGTATTTCCCCCGCGCCCCATGAAGGGACTTAATACACCAAGTTGTCTACTTAATTGTTTGTCTTCCACAATAAATGGTAAACTTGGAGCTAAGGACTGTGTTTTGCTAGCACAGTGACTAGCATGTAAAGAACACTCACTGAACTCACAGTAGCGAGATATGGAGTGGGGAAAAGTATTTCTGCACCTGTGATTTTGCAAAATCTTTAACATTTACAGTGATATTTTATATTGAAAAAGAAAACGGCCTTTCAATTTACCGAATAGATTATTTCATCTGAAAGTAACAAAATGACTATACTTGGCTTTGGTAAGAAGACTTGGCAATGAGTCAGAATCAAATTGAGAAGTTAAAAGGGTGGTTTGAGCCATCTCAACAGCCCTCCATAAAAGGATGCACTGGACAGGGCTCTGGGACAAGTGTCTCCATGATAATGGGGTGTGTGGGACAAATGCTGCCGCAGTGATCAGAGCACAGGCCAGTGAGTCCAAACAGCTGGCTTCTATTCCCTACTCGCCCTGGATTCCCTGTGACCTCCAGCAAATCACTTACCTCCCAACCGTCTTTTAAGTGAGCTTTAAAGTAAGGATGGCAATTATGACCATGTAAACATATGGAATATGAGGAAGACTAATTTTTAGGTTGGGGCTTAAAGAGATTTTCCTGAAAGCTACTATTTACTTTAAAGGCTGTGAATGTTATAGACTGGAAACCTGGTAATGTTGGCCAAAATATAAAAAAGGTAAAATAATTTGAATGAATGGATTCAACTTCAGTAAGCTTAGAATCAAATATCTTATTTTTTCCCCTTTGGTAAATAAAGCCAGGTGTATAGAAGGCATACAGCTTTATAGGGAAAAAAATGTAATTCATCCCAATCTTACATGTCCCCCTTTTGTTTCTTGACATAGAGGGTCACCTGGAAAGTTGATCCTTGGAGAGAGGCTGGGTTGTAACCAAAATAGCAGAAGTGGAGAGTTTGAGGGTACAAGAGTTGACGACACCAGTCTCCAGGGGATTTAGATGGAGAAAATAGAAGTTGAGACTATGCTCTATTACCTGCACGAACGTCAGAGGAAAGCAGCAGAAGCGGCTCCGCAATTTCATTTTGTGAGGCTCGCTGCTGCCAGTGCTGTTTGGAAGGGCATCTGTGGCCAGGGTACTTGAAGCTGTGCTTGAGGAGAAATTTATATTAAATTATAAAATTAAAGTTAGAAACTTCAGAGGTTGGCAGATGGTATTGATAGGGATTACAGGAATGTTTCTAAAGCTTCCAGTTTTCCCTCTTAGACACTCTACATCCTGCTGGTGGTTACTAAGGCCAAGAAAAGGAATATATGCAACAAAAACATACATACACATGGATTTGTCTCAATCAAGAATGAATCTCACTCCTTTCTTTTGGAGTTCTAATGCTGAAATAAATAAATACTACATGTAAATTCTTAAAACAAGGTTTCTGATTTCCTATCAAACCATGAGTCTAGTCAATCAATCCATATACCCGAGTGGAGACAATGACCAACTATTAATTTCTCTACAGTGTGTTAAGTAGTGTGGGGTTATTCAAAAAGACATGATGTCAAATTGTTTATAGTTTGATTCCTCAGAGTAGCCATTCGAGAAGGGATAACACTACAGGAAATGTAAGTTCTGTGATAAGTTAGAAGAAGATAATACATGTTGTATCTGGTTCTAAAAGGACAGACCTTTAATACACAGCAGTATATAGCAGGTTCTCAAAGACATTGGTTGATTCAAGGTAATTTTGTTATAATGTTAATGAGAAAAATAATCATCAGTTCCCAGCCAGGGCCACTGTGTGTGGGTTTGCTCATACTCCCTGTGTCTGTGTGGGTTTTCTCTGGGGACTCCAGTGTCTCCCAAATCCCAGAGATGTGTCTGTGAGCTGAACTGGCCTGTCCAGTTGGCTAGGTCTGAGGGAGTGTGGGGGAGGGCCCTGTGATGGAGGGCACGCGGTTTAGGCTGGGGTCTCACCTTTTGCTGCCACGACAGGCTCTGGCCCCTGGTGACCCTGAACTGGAATAAGCTGGTTAGAAAAGAATTATCTTACCTGTTTTGATTAATCTTTTTTTAAATGTATGTATAACTTACCTTTATCTCAGCATTTAGTATTAGAAGTGTTTTGCGTTTTTTCAGTGATGTTTCTGTGCCAGATGTACGCTGCAGGAATTTAACTGTTGTCTCTATCAATTAGTGGACGATAAAATTGTTTTCATTATATGTCATTTCCCTTAAAGTCTCAGTTTCCAAGAACCCATCGAAGATGTTAAGTGAGGACTTACTGTATCCACGATAATTATGGGAACTATGATATTTCAGCTGGACCTTGAGGGAGATTTGAATGGCAGAGGGGCTGGTTAGGTCAGGGGTGGCAAATACGTGTGTCTGGGTGCTTACCGTCTCCGTGTTGCCCATGGCAGACATTGTTCATCAATCACCCCGTAGCAGATTTTTCTTTCCTTAGAGAAAACTATCCACATACTGCTTTCTTAGATTACTTTAAATAAATGGTTTATTTTCCTGTTACACTACAGTGCAAGTATTAAGCCTTGCTCACGTCTGACTTTGCTGAAGAGACTCATTGTGGTAACCACAGAGGCGCTCTGCTGAATCTCGCTTCGAAGAAAGAACTTCCCATTCATCTGTGAGAAAGGCGTTAGCTAATCATCTGCTTTAGGGATTTGCCTTTGCTGCAGCATTTCACTCAAAGTCACAATCTTCTGGGTATCCCCCCTGCCAATGACTGGGTCAGTCAGGGGAGCTAGGGCCTGACATTCTGTGATTTGTAGACTTTGTTCTGGAGCCCCCATTGGGTTGTCTGAGTATTAGGGATGTGTAGCAGTCAGAGCTTACCCCTGCTCATCCTGCTTCTTCCCCCTCCTCTTTCACAGGCAATGCTTCCCAGTTAACCCCTTGTACTCCCAAAGCACTCTCTCTTTTTTTTTTTAACAAACTAAAAGACAAATGGTTGAATTGGAGAAAGTATTTCCCAATGATATATGTTATAAAAGCTTAATATCAAAAATATGTGAGGAACTCCTACTACTTAACATCAACTTAGCCGATATCCTGCTCTCTCTACTCTGTCTCTATTTTGCTTGTTAGTGCAGTTTGTTCATTAGATTCCACGTATGAATGAAATCATTTGATATTTGTCTTTCTTTGATCGACTTAGTTCACTTAGCATAATCCTCTGCTGGTCCATCCATGTTATTGCAAAGGTTAAGATTTCTTTCTTTTTTTATGGCTGAGTAGTATCCCACAATGTAACTGTACTACAGTTCTTTTATCCACTCATCTCCTGATGGGCCCTTGGACTGTTTCCATATCTTGGTGATTGTAAATAATGCTGCAATGGACATAAGGATGCTTCTGTTCTTTCTAATCAGTGTTTCAGGTTTCTTTGTATATATTCCTGGAAGTGGAGTTGCTGGGTCATAAGGCAGCTCCGTTTTCAATTTCTTTAGGTATTCCATACTGCTTTCCACAGTGGCTGCACTGCTCTAACCAAGGATGTGAAAGATCTGTAGTTGGAAAACTATAAGATACTGAAGAAAGACATGGGAGAAGATACAAATAAATGGAAGCATGTACCGTGTTCATGGATAGGAAGAATTAACATCATTAAAATGTCTATACTACCCAAAACAATTTATAGATTCAGTGCAATTCCTTTCAAGATACCAATGGCATATTTCACAGAACTAGATCAAATATTTCAAAAATTTATATGGAACCACAAAAGGCCCTGAAGAGAAGTTGCGATCTTGAGATAGGAGAACAAAGCTGGAGGAATCACACTACCTAATAGGAAACTATACCATAAGGGCATAGAAATCAAAAGAGCATGGTACTGGCATAAACATGAACACATAGATCAATGAAACAGAGTAGAGAGCCCAAATAAACCTAAGGTACTCCTAGTGTCTGCTTCCAGAAAGATTCGCACGGACCCAGTAAAAGATTCTAGGATTAAATTGAGTTGGTGGTAAGTTTTCACTGGATTCACCATTTTGTGCTCTCAATTGCTCCAAGTTGAGTCTCCATTCATTTGTTCCACACATATTCTCAGGACCAGCAAAGTTTTGGGCTCTGTGATACATGTTGGAAATTTGAAGAAGAATAAAGCTGAACCCTAATTTTCACAAAGACTCATAAACATGGATGTAGAAACTAGACTTAAGAGATGAGCAACTTGTTCAAGACTATTCTCTTCAGCAGCCAGCTGAGTTTTGAAATGCCTCCCCGCCCGCCCTGCCAAAGAAAAAAAAGGTTTTGGTTGCATAGTATGATTCTGTAACAGGTACAATAGAACTGGTGCCGTTAAATGCACTAGTGTTCACATAACTTTGTTCTAGTTCATATTCCCAGAGGGAATTCTTTGGAACACACTAATCCCTCAGGTGTGCTTTATGGAATGAACATGTTCAACGTGTTAAAATAGGTTTCTTGACTGCAGTTTATGGGGAGTCTTTTATATGCTGTTACATTGTGCATTTGCAAGAGCAGGTCAAGTAGTCAATGTTTTCCAAACTCATTTGGATCATGAATTGTTTTACAGCACACTGTTGAGAAATACTATCCTGCCCAGTTAAATCAATTGATGGTTTATTACTTACTGCAATCAATAGCTAACATCCATTCGACATTTTCTATCTGCAAGCCACTGTGATCCCGTGAAGGAGGCATCATTATTGACCCCAGGTTTCCGATGAGAAATCTGAAGCCAGAGAAATGGTAGCTTGCCCTGAGCTACATAACCATGCCCAGCCCCACTACCCTGCACTGTCCTGCACTCTCCTGCCTCCTGGTATGTTTGAGGTTGGGAGGGGACATATGACTAAAATTCACCAAGGACACAGAAAAACTCATGTAAAAGAATTGCAATTGCTTTGCTCACCCAGAGAGACCATGGGTACTGTGCGATTCAGTAGGACATATGCACAAAGCCCTGAAGAGAAGGTGTTTGGACGATGTTTAGTGGGAGGGATGAGCAGGCCAAGCATTGACGCTTCCATCCGGCAGTTGGCAGAGGGGTTCTCCCTCTCGTGAATCAGCATATGTAGGGCTGATTCTCTTTTCTCCCTGATGCCTCTTCACTTCCCTTTTTTGTATCCTCACTGTTTTTTGGTGCCCTGGCATTCTGTCCCTTGTATCCAACACATACTGTCAGATAGGAGCTGGCAGGTACAGGAAGCGCAAGGGCTTCACAGTTAGGCATCTGGATTTAGATCTTTTCTGTATCACTTGCCAATTGTTCAAGTGACTTAATCTTTCTAAGCCTCAGTTTCACTTGAGTAACATGGTGCTATAAAAAGTCTCTGCATCATAAGATTACTGTAATGATTCAAGAAACTAATATATGTAAAGTACTTAGTACTTAATACATAGTGGGCCCTTAATAAATGGTATAGGCTGCAAAGTCATCTCTCTCTAGCTGTTTCTGAAATTAAATTGTGACCTCTTACATTGAATATTCTCCCAAATGTAAGGGAGGGGGAATGTAATTTCAGGAACCATGCAGGTAATAGGAAAAGGAGAAAATATTTTGCAAGGAGGATGATGGCTTTTAAACCCTCTCCAAAAGAAGCCCCGAAGTGCATGACTACTATGATGACTCTCACCTGGGAAAGGGGCCCCAGCTTTGGTTTATTTTGCGATGACTTCAGGTGCTGCCGGACCAGGTAATCTGCCTATGTTTCATGGATTTGCTGGGCACTGATTTGTGTTTTCTTACGACTTTCTACCTCAGTACCTTGCCGGTAATTCGAGCATCTGAAGAGGTAAACAATGAGGGTTTAGTAGGCTCTAATGTCTATTCTGTGGCTTTATTTGCCTCTTTCCCAGAGATTGAGCATCTGTGTCTATGGGCAGAAGACTGATCACTGCATTGTGCAGCAGAAATGAAAAGGAAACATTCTTTCCTCTCCAGCTCTGCCCGGCATGGGCTGCAGCGCATGGCCTTGTCTAAGTGGCCACATGTCCTGAGTGGATGAACATGGCCACTGTAATTGCACACTTATCTCTGAGACAAAAGAGAAATTAAATTGCTATCTAATTTATTCAGATGGCTCTCAAAATGCAGCCTTTTATGTACTGATTTGATTTCTAGGAACTAGAAAGAAACTCTGAAGGCTTTGTTAGGACAATTACTTCAGCACAAAGTCAGTCCTCTCTCTCTCTCACTCTCTCTCTTTTTTTTTCCTAGCCACAGTAACTAATAGCTTCAGATATAAGTTAAAAATAACGTATTTTGTAATTAATATTTTAATTTACTAAGATGGGAACTAAATGGTGACTAGACTTCTCTTCCCCTTGATAATAATGAACCTAGGCAATTTCAAACGGAGGAGAGCAGCCAGGAATTTAATACCTTTGATTAAGAACATGTTTCCACAGTGGCTATTATGTTCCTATTTAAAAGAGCAAAACAAAACTCAGGCTCATTTTATTTTGGAACTGCAGGGGGTCTTATGGCATCAAAAGAAGAGAGGAAAATGTTTAAGGATAATTAAAGGCAATTTGCTTCATCAGGTCTTTTTCCTCCTCCTTTTTCTCCTTCCTCTGATTCTCCCCACAACACTCACTAATTGCCATTTCAGTGACTTAAGATACTTTTTCCCTTCAAGTAACTTGCCTGTTTGGCTGTTGCCCACACTTATAATTGATTGCATAAATCAATGAATCTCCATTAGTTCATTTTAAAAAGCAGAATATGAGTTACTCTCCATCTGTTGTGCTGGTTAGTTAGACATTAGGAAAGCTAAAGGTAAGAATTAACACGTGTTAATTCATTTCCTCTCGGAAGGAATGCTATAAAATGGCATTAGCATGGGAAACCAGAGTAGCTTTCTTAGGGTCTCACTGTTTAGGGTGAGATTGGAACTCTAAGCTTTGTTTTCACTTTATTACCTCTTTAAGTTAAGCTTTCTTAGTTTCTTTATTCATTTTAAAACTCTCCATTTAGAAATTTCATTTGTTCTTTCAATTTGAATGCCCCTGGCAAGCATTTAAGCATATAACATGTAGGTTCCAAAAAAGCAAGTTTGGCGACTCTCAGAAAAGGCATTTCTAAAGTCATTCACAGCAGCTTCCCTGGGGACTAAGAAAACTCAGTCACCTCCAGAGAATTTTTAGCTCAAGTTTTACGATAAGAGAACCCAGGGTAGGAACTGAGCTCCTAAAATGCAAAGTGTTTCCATTTGACATTACGTTTCACCCTGAATACTGATGCCAAATGGCATCACACGCCCAGATAAAGTGACTTCCTGGGAAAAAGAGCGATCCAGAACCTTTTGACCTCAAGGTTGACTCAGGTTTTCTCTAAACACAGGTGAACTGAGCAGTGTGGACCAAAGTGCCACATACTGAGTAAGAGCAGGACACAGGATGCTGAGCTGTGTAAAGGATTAGGTTGTGTGTTACAGTGGAGGAGCCGACAATGGCCACGAGTCAAAGGGGATGGTTGTACTGCTGGTTTGGGGAATGAGCAGCACACCACCTGGTTGCATGTAATTCTTCGTCTGGACAGACTGTAGAAAATGGGTAAAATCTCAATGTGCTCAAGTATGTGAGTCTCGGAGATGTATGAAGGAGCTTGTTCTCCCTTCCCTGGCCTCTGGCGAGCGACTCCCCAGTATTCCTACACTGACAGTCACTCGATGTGGGCACAGAGATTGGGTTTTTAATGTCTTCTTTTTTATTTTTTCATAGTTGTGATTTTCACCTACATTTTACACACAGTAACAGCCAAATATTTGCATATAAAGCACATTTGCTCCAAGTTCTAATTTCAAAAGAAGTTTTAAAAAGAATATTAGAAATAAGAAAAGGCTTTGGAGAACAACACAGAAAGGGACTTGGGGAAATCACTGGAATGGCCAGGGTCAGCCTAACCTCCTCAGACTCCAAGGGTAAGGGGGCAGTGTGTAATAGTGTTTTAGCCTGAAACCCTTGGGGAGAAGATGGAATGAACCAGGTTTTAGCTCTGTTCTTCTACCCCTCGTTATTCTGTGCTCTGGGAGACATTTCAGTCCCTAGAAGCCTGTGAAATGTTTTATATCCTAGAGACTCTACTTAGTTCCAAAGTTAATTCTATTCTGTTTTGAGAAAGTATTTGAGAAGCTGTGACTAGTCAGAATAGAAGGAGTGTCTGTGGATTAAGAAGTTAGATATTATTTGAATGATCAATTACAAATGAATTAGAAAATTGTGAGTTTGGGTTAATTTTGAGGTCATGTTCATTCTAACTTTGTCATAGTTTTGGAGAAAATTATCTTCATGCAGAGTATTGGGTCCATTACCGCAGACTGGCTGTTGTGTCTCCCTCCAGCCCTGTCACCTGTGGTTTTCCTCTTCCCTCAGTGCTACTCACTCTGGCTATCCATCTGCCTCCCTTCATGCCAGGCCCCTTCACGCCCAGCCCCAGCACACACTGTGTCCTCAGCCTGGACCCTGCCCACTCCCCTTTGGGGGCAATTTTTGCTTAATGTCAGGTGACTACTTAAAGTTTTTCTTGTTTTGTTCTCATACCACCTTGTATTTTTCTTTATAAAATATACAAACATGATTGAAAATCACTTGTGTAATCCTGCTTTACTATCAATCTCTTTACAGATTGTAAGAGTCATGAGGATAGAGGCTGCAATTATCTTGTTTGCCATTGTATAATAGCTTTAGGTCGGAGCCAGTGCTCGATAAGTCATTATTGTATGAACGAATGTATGACTGGTGTTGGACATCAAAGATATTTAAGATGAACAACTGGCAAGGCAACCAAAGTGGAAGCCACATTTTCAGTATTGAAGATAAAATAGCCTTAGAATTCTAAATGCTAAAAGTAGAGAAACACGGCTGTTAAGCATATATTGACTGAGTAGTGAGGAGTGCTGGGGAGACAGAACAAAGAATGTTGACTATCTGATGTTCAGGCACAGAAAGAACAGAGGCCAAGGTTTACCTGCGATCATTACATCATTACGTGGCAGACAACGGAAGGGAACTGGTGGACTCAACTTAATGCTACCTATTGAAAGTCCCTGGTGTCAAAACATGTTATTCGTGTTAACCCAGGTCTGTTGGTGAAGTAATTTCTTGACCTTCTGACAAGGCTGGCAGCTCCAAATTCAGTGTGATCTGCCCACATACATAGAATGCAACAGTTCTCAACTTTCTTGATTTCTCTGAGAGCTGACATTGCATGAACCTTCCCAAGAATTTCCGAATGGAGTATCCTTCCTTTGTGACACCATGGTACCCTCTGTTTCTATCATTGCACTTATTTATCTATTTGTTTCCTTTACTAGAATGCAAGCTTCTAAATATCAATGATTTTTTTCTCATTTGCTTATATAGTTCCATAAGTAGCTCAGCACCTACCATTAGACACCTAAGGAGTGTTTGGCAAACTTAATGAAATTAAACTCTTTTTAATTAAATACTTGTTTCTTTTTGCCAAGCAAATAAATTGATTGGGAGATGCTTCAATGTATGTTCATGTAAGAGTGCCTAGCAGAGTAGGTTATGCAGTAACATGTAATCAAGTTAATTATTTGACAAATTTTAGCCATGAATACTTCGGTAGATTGAGAGAAAAATCACCTCATTGCTGCAATATCACTTTGCAGCATCTCCATCAAGAGCTAGAGTCTCTTTACCCCACCCTTGAATCTTGTTTGGACTCAGAATTTGCTTAGGCCAAGAGAATGTGACAGAAATGATGTGCCGGTTTCAAGCTTATCTCTTTCTTCTGGTCTCTTGAAACTGCATAATTGCTGTGTGAACAAGCCCAGACAGTTATTCCAGCTGAGGCCATCCTAGACCAACTGGTTCCTAGCTGACCTGGCAGCTGACCACTGACATATTGATACACAGACACCTACCTGAGACCAGAACTACCCAGCTATGCACAGCCCAAACTGCTGATGTGCAGAATTGTGAGTTAAATAAATGATTATTGTTTTAAACCATTACATTTCAGGGTTATTGTGTAGCAGAAGTTAATGACTATGGATGCATTGCTTTTAATTTACTAAGTTAAAATAGCTGCTACTACAATATATTTTGTTAAGAAGATGGGTGGTGAGATCTTATGCATGCTCTTGGGGGAAAACCTCAAAAGTCTAAATTCAGGATTGATTCTGAACAACTGACACATAGCCTTATTCAAATTTGTAAGAGCTTTAATAGGAGAAACTTACATACACAGGCAAGGTGGCTGCTCCCAGAGATGGCCAGCCTGGAAGAATCTACACCCCTCCCAGGAAAGGGTCTTAACTAAATTAATTAATTTTTAGAGAGAGGGTTATGGAAGGAGAAAGAGAAGGAGAGAAACATCAATGTGTCGTTGTCTATCATGTGCCCCTATTGGGGACCTGGCCTGCAACCCAGGCATGTGCCCTCACTGGGAATGGAACCTGCAACCCTTTGGTTTGTAGGCCTGTGTTCAACCCACTGAGGGTCTCCTTATAATAGCGGGTTAATAGTAAAATGATATGCTGGGTAGCCACAAAGACCCCCAGAAAAAGCAATGCATTCCAGTTAACAGATAACTTCAGGTAGTTATCACACTCTCCACATTCATTACCCTTTTTCCTGCAGGCATGACATTTATCTCTGGGCGTTGGGCTTTCTGGATAATCAGCCAAGCCTGAGGCTACAGAGAGTTAAAAAGTCAGAGGGGTTTAAACAGAGTCCAACATTCCCCAGCGCCTTTGCTTCTGGAGCCATATTGCATTTTTAAATGCAGACAGCATCTTTGGAAAGGAGAGTCCTAAACAGAATGACCTAGACAGTGGAAGGATTGAGACATTAGATACTTGGACTGAGAGTTGGAAAGTGACAAAGGAAAAATCTTCTTTAGGTAATAAATAGGCAGAGACCGTGAGGTGTCTCGTAAAGAGGGCAAGCTTCTTCAAAACTGGATGTGATTTCAGAGGACAGAGAAAGCACAGTTGAGACAACCTAATGACTTGACATTCTGAGTAAGCAAGCCATGCCATACCCGGTGCTGGGAGGAACCTGCCTGAATTAATATAACTGCAGTCTATTGGCATCAGGGAAGAATAAAAATCATAAGAAAATAATCATAAACCATGGGCTAAAAATTAGAAGTGATTTTAAGAAAAGTGGAAAATTAAAGAAAGATGCTTATACAATGGCTTTAGGGCTGGGGAATGTAAATAACTCTTCTGGTGTGGAATTTGCTTCTTATCACTATCACCACTCGGCTTTAAAAAAAGTCAGTGAGCTTCAGGTTCTTCAAGTGGTAATGGGTTACTATAACCTTATTCACAGGTAGAATTAAATAAGGCAACAGACAGGAAAACACAAGGTAATTGTAGAGA
The DNA here is from genome assembly GCA_004024845.1 of Tonatia bakeri. NCBI lineage: Eukaryota > Metazoa > Chordata > Mammalia > Chiroptera > Phyllostomidae > Tonatia > Tonatia bakeri. The sequence continues at coordinate 34,393 of PVIA01003806.1, forward strand.
GCCAGAACAATGGTTCTCAATATCTAAGATTGATTGTAGAAAATATGACTGTAATTTTGGATGCTCAGTTCATGGACAGTCATACAGGAAATGCCTTTTTTTTTTTTTACATCCATGGCTTCTGTCATTTATGTTGGCCTTCTCCATTGTCCTTGCCCTCACCTCTCTCCAGAACAACCTGTTTATTGCAGACAGTGGCAGAGCCTTCTTTTTGAAGCTGGAACGGTCACTCGCCCTGTGTGAGTCAGGGTGATGATACAGTTTCACCTGTTGGCGAACATTTCTGCTTTTATATTCCTGTGACTCGCTCTAGGCCACCGGATGGCAAAGGTATGTTAGAGACCAGATGTGCCCAGTGCTATTTCGTTACCCAGTCTATTTGAATTTATTTCTTTTTTTTTTTAATTTGGGACAAAGAAGACATAATTTTGAAACTTTCTCTTCTGTATTTTGAATTCCTGTTAGTTCACTAGCCCCACAGCCTGCCCATTGAGTCATGACCTGCATTGCTTCAGGAGGAGGGCAGAATCCAGCCAAGAACAAAGGAGACAGTGTTCAGGTTTTGAATTCCAAAACAAGCTCTTGAAGCTAATTTCAGACACAACAGTTTTGAAAAGCTAGGGCATTAACTTGCAATACCTAGGCTTGTTAAAAGAGAAACCACAAGCTTTGCTTTAAATATTAATTATTCTTTTAAAATATTAAGAAGTTAGAGTACTGAAGGAGGAAAGATTTACTATAAGCCACAGAATGCAGAATATAAAAGAGTATAACACAAAGATAATTTGCTAATATACTGGAAAGAAGAAACCCAGTGGGGAGGATCCGGGACAGAAAGAGTGAGAGAAAATCAAGATTACTGAGACCTGAATTGGCGCTGGTTCCTGGGCCTGGGTGAGAATGGGACCCCGAGTAACTTTAGAAGTCACTGATTAGAGGGAGCTTGGTTCTCACATCTTACCTAGAACTCTGGATGGAGATAACCACCTCAAAAGAGGTATCCTCAGCAGAGCAGAAATTACGGTGTTATGTGTATAAAATCAGTAGTCTTGAGCTAGCCCAAGTCTCCAAGTGTCCTTCAAATCTGGAAAGGAGATCCCGGAGAATTCCTAAAATTTAAAAAATCGGAGCATGCGGTTGTATTTGAGAATTAGAAAACAGCACATCTTCTAGGAGGTTGCCATAGCTTAAACTGGAATCTATGGATTGAATAGCCCAAAGCAGGGGCCAGATGAGGATGTGACTGAATCTCAGAGTGTCAGCGGTGCATGCTAGTGCTGAGGCGAAAGCTAGAGGCTGTGGGCAGAGAGGACTGAGATGCCTGAGAGCCACCACCTACCTCCTTGCCAAGGAACTAGACTGCAGATACCAGCATAGCACACTTCGGTGCAGCGAAAGGCTGTGAGAGGCTGCTGGTTGCTGTTCAGAGAGCAAGCGAGAGCCAGATGTTCTTTCTCTAATGACAGCACAATTTATAAGACCTTTAGGGGTAGGAAAAGGATGTTGGGGAAAGCCTGGAATTCAACTATCTGAATGAGATTAAACTTGAAAAAAAAATACCTATTCTCCCTTGAAATAGGAAGATCTGGTTTTTACTTCTGCCATCATTGGAATGAAGGCCCCACAGTACCACTGTTCAGAGGTGTGTGGGGCGGGGGTGAGGGGGGTTGTATCAGTTTGGCCCTCTGATGTGGGTCGTGTGTTCCCCACCTAAAACCCCTCTCTGCATTGCAGTACGTGTGTGGTTGTCCACCTCCCCCACTTGATTGTAATCTTCATGATCATACAGGCTGCATCTCATTCTCTTTTTGCGTTCTTCATTGCCGGCCTGGGGTTTGGCGTGTAGTTATCTCTCAAGAAATATCTGTTGACTAAATCCACAATAACAAATTAAATTGTGAACATTTTTACAAAAAACCCTATGTAAGATTCTAGAAAATCTGATGAATTGGGTTATCAGGATCATCTGACAATTTTGTCTGCCGTGGAGATATACACTATTGCTAAGCACTTTTTATATAGAAATTATTTAAACTCCTCAGGATCCTATAATGTTTCCTTCATGTGTTGATGAGGAGAGTGAACTCTGAAGAGGTTAAGAAACTGACCACAGATTCCATAGCCACTTAGTGGACCAGCCAGGACACGAGCCTGGTGCTAGCCTATGTCTGCAGCTAAATACTGTATTTGTCTCCAAATGCATATGAGATTGTCCTCACACAGAAGTGTTTAAAAAAACCTGTATTTGGGAAAAGCAACAGGTAAGCATCCCTGTACAGTGCATATGATTTCATAAATCATACACTTATGATTTATGTAATCGTATGCACTATACACTTAAAGCATTGTTTTAGTGTTTCAACAAATAAGAATTCCTAGCAATGTGGAAAGAATGACATCTATATTTCTTTGCAATGAAAAGTACTACTGGGAACTTGTCAGTGTTGGCTTGTTTGTTCTTTCAGGTATGGAAAGTTCTAGTGAGATCCGTCAGGGCCAGAGCCTCTTCTGTAACCCCTTTTGTGGGCTTCCTCATGCCTGGAAAGTGGCCCAGGGCTCCCACACCTCCATGACTCTGGAAGAGACCTGGCTTTCTGTTCATTGAGCAGGGCCCTGGGGTGGAGGAGGACTAAGGAACTGGTGAAAGAGGAACTCCAGTGCTGGGCTGCCTGGACCTGCCCCAGCTCCTCTCAAGAGTGACTACAGCAGTAAAAAAGGTACCCAATGCAGGTGGGCCCTTGAATCATGTGACTTTTTCAATGTGGGAGTGAATATCTCTCTCTTTCAGGATACATCCAGGGGCAACATTTTATTTGAGGGACTGCTCTGCCTTTGCGTGCTGCATCTGACGGGGGCAGCCAATGGTGGGCAGTCTCGGGAATTCCTGTAACATGAAACTAGAGCAGGGACTACGTAGGGACCTTTGGCACATTTTTTAGATGATTTTGGCAATTGAGACTAACTTTTTGGGCCTACTTCAGTACAAAGTAGAAAAATGATCTCTAGTATATGAGGGTTATTCCAGTAAGGCCTTAAGCTGTGCTGAATCAGTGGGCATTAGTATGACTGTAGTTAATTTGGGGCCAGTTTGATTGGCTGTGCCAGAGTTAGGCTGGCTATTTTATATGTTGAATGTCACCCCCGGTTTTAGGAGAAAAAAGAATGTTGCCGAAACAGAACTAGTTCAATGAGAGTGTATTGAGACATAATCTTTGTTTCGCTTCTACATTTTTTTATTCATAATTTTTCTAGCTTCACTGTAGGAAGGTAATAAACATCAAAGCTGGCAGAGTCAATGATATTTTTCCAGAGATATGACCAGACAAGCCTCCTTTCATTGGGCTCTTGGGGAAGTACATTCCCAGGAGGGGAGAGGAACATTAAACCGTGTGTCACTCTTTCTGTGGGAATAGAGACGTTGGTTTCTCTGATTGTAATCACTTAGAGATTAAATGTTGGACACGTGACAGCAGGAAGGCTGTGATTTGTTTCCTACATCATAAAGCCTTGTTTCTATTTCTCACCCTGTATACATCTCCTTTAGAAAGCCATATAACTTGTCCACATCACATGGAGTCTGCCTTTATAAGCCAATGCCCCACCTGGCCACAATCCCCCCAAATAGAATGTGCTTTGTTACACATGACTGTAAGCTCCCAAATCAGTTTTGGTTATTTCTTATTACTCTGATCCTTCTCGCTTTCCCATAGCTATTGTAGAAAAGTTGCTCACCGACATCTAGTGCCCTGAGACTTTGTCAGAGGGAATACTCTCTAATCATTGTCAGTTGTGTGAAGGTTTGGGACCTGATTTGATCACCTGTAATACTCAGTACCATGACTGCCTTTTATTTTCTTGCCTACTTGTCACATCCTACTTGTTGGAACATAAAATTGGTGGCTCACAGAATCCGAAACCTAACCAACTGATGGATGTACTGTTGATTAATCCACATCTCTATGTAGTTTTGAGTCTATTGCTTTTCAATTGATTTGTGCTGGGGGTCAAGCAACTAACTGAATGGCTGCCAAGTCTTGATTCTCAATTGTAGTACTTTTCCTATGTATTTGGGTCTACATTCTCTTGAATTGCTAATGGCCAGATGGGCATATTATAGACTAAACTAGAAATATACAGTCAAGTTAAACATTTTGTCATTACCAGAGAGTACTATTCCTCTCTCTTCCCCCCTACTCCTTAGTTTCCTACAGACAAGTTAGCATCAATCCAGTGGAGATGACTGTCTCCTTCTTGTTTGTTTCAACTGGATTCCCCTTTATCTCTACCCAACCCTTTCCCCTTCAGAGCAGAGGCTGTTAGAATGAAAGGGGTTCCAGAGCCTTAATTTAAGAATCTTATCTTTCATGTTCTGGGCCATTAAAAATAACACATGGGGTAGTTTGAATGGGACCCAGAAAATTCTTGTGCCCAGATATTTGATTGAAAGTTGTTAGTTTTATTACCATAGACAACTATTTTGATGAGCAACTATTTGTTTCATATAGTGTTATATTATTTTGTATTTACATATTTTGAATTTATGTAAATGACCAGGTGATATACATCTTGTTCTGTTTCTTTTTTTCTTTTCTATAAGGATCCATCCATGTTGGTATGACCAAACCTCATTTGTTGTTTCTGATTGCCACATGATGCTCCATATTGCGCACCTAGCACATTTGACTTATCCACTCTCCCCGTGATGGACACAGGTTGCTTCCAATATTCCCTCCCCAATCACAACGAATGCTGCACTGAAGTGTCCCAAACCCAGTTAACCAATGGGTTTCCTTTTTTAATGAGTCTTTCTTATGTTTATGTAAAACTGAATTCATGAGATAAATTTTCATTTTGTTTCAATTCTTTTTTACCCTTTAAAAAACTTTAATATTTTACATAATACTCCATAGTATAAAGGTTACTTATAGATTCATCATGCTCTTTGTTCAAAATTGATCAGTTTTCTCTTCTTGCTTAAATTTACAATTATCATAGCTTTCTATTGTGCTCATTGGGCAACCTATATGTTTGAGAGAACAATTCAGTTTGCATTTTTGTCATGGTAATGATACCATTGCTATAATAATTCAAAATGTAAATGAGAGAAGTCCAATACTACAACAGTCAGCAAAAATCTGTAGAAGGCTGTCAGTACCATTAAAAAAAATCCTATTCATTACAGAAATAAAATGGCTAGAAGATGTATTTTTCTTTGTCTTAAAGAACCCATCTGTTAACTATGCCATGGGTGGATAACCCTATGGTTCAATATTTTCTTACTCTCTAGCATACTAAACCACAGTAAACTGAAAATAATAAATGTAGCTCTATTTATGGAAAAATATTCACAATGCCATTTTAGAGAGAAATCAATGAAACTGCGGAACTATCTTCTGAGCTAAGCTGCCAGAGGTGAGCTAGAGAGAGCACCTGGTGTCATATGAGCTTCAGCATCTCCGGCTGTAGCAGGTTGTATGAGGACTCTGTGCCTGATGAAGGAACCATATATAGACTTAGTTATGATTTAGGAAGGGGCTTCATATGACAACTTAGTCCCAAAGAGGTGTTACAACTGGAAAATTATGAACTAAACCAATTAGATCATCTTCTTGGGGGCTCGTGAAACATACAGAGAGATACTAAAAATGAAATAGGAAGAAACAGCTGAAAGAGAAACAAAATAGTTAAAAAGTAGGTAGATTTAATTTCTGTGGTATCCAAAAAAGATTCCATTTTCCTTTAGACCTATTTGAATATTGAGACAGTTTTCATGTGATTCAATCCTAGAATATAAACTTGTTAAAAAAACAAATGATCCCAAATAAAAGCACATAAGAAGTCAAAAACCAAGTTTGACGGGAATAATGATAATGAAGTAGATTCTAATTTTAGTAATTTAAACTTTAAGTATTATATAAATAAGTAAAGAGGTCATTCAACCAGTGAAAATGTGTTAGAGTGCTTGAGTGGTTAAAAAGGGAATGGCATATTAAGCTCTAATTGTATCCATGTGTAAAATGGAAGGAATAATTTATAGCTTATTTTTTCAATACAATAACTATTGAATTCTGCACTTGGGACACTGTAATAAGCTGATGGGAAGTAAGAATATTGCCCACACTCGAAAGTGGTGGAAGTATGTGTCTCAGACAGTGAAACTCAGCAAATATCCATGGACTCCAATATATTTTGAAGACTTCCTTTTTGTTAGGTTATTGAATGACTTGTGGTCAATGGTCTGGGGTAGATATGACATGTGTCATCTCCAAACTATGATATTTATGATTAGTTGTGAATTCTTTTTGCCTTCTCTTTGCTTGTCTTGGAGACCATGGAAACCAAGTGTTGAGGTGGTGGAGCCATAGAATAGGACCTGGAAGGGTCCAAGATTCAGTGCTGGGAAGTGAAATGCCCTGGAGAGTATCTAGACTCACAGAGGGTTTGTGAGAATGGGTAATAAATTTTTATGCAGCAAGCAACTGAGATTCCTGAGGTTGCTTACTACTGCCAGACTATACTGGGTGGGATCTGAATCATGGCCAATCTATTTTACTAGAAATGTTATACTCTTCCCACCACTTTATATTGGCTTAAACAATAGAGAAGGCTCTAGATAGATAGGTCTCATCTTTGTCATCTTAAAAAATATCGGAAAAAAGTGAACTGCACCTTATAGGAATGTTATAAAAGCTAAATGAAGTAACTGTTATAAAATGTAGGATTTATTTGTATTAATGTATAGTGGGGCTAACAGATCAGGGGATTGTTGTCATTGAAAAGATAGTTTGTCACTCACAGTTCCCAAGAGAAGCAGGTGCATTACCTCATGCATGGCTACATTGGGAAGCACCACAGTTGGTCAGGTGGCAGAAGGAGTAAGGGGAACACACAAAGGCAAGAGTCTTTATTATTATTTATGTGGAAAAGAATGGTCAGGGGCGAGATTGGCTAGTATGAATGATTGTATCAGGCTCTGGGGCATAGGAACTGTCTTTACTTGTACTGGTCCTGAGGTGATTAAGGAAGTCGGGTAGCGAGTGAGAGAGCCTAATAAAGAAGGTGGTTGAGGTATAGGTTCAGGATTGTTTTTGTTTATGAAAGGTGAATTGTTTATGATGTATAGGAATTGGCAATCCCTGGGAGGGGCAGTCCCTTTGGAGTCAGCAAAGCCCCGGGAGTAAAAGCATTAGAACAAAAACATGCTTAATGCAATAACATATAGGAGAAGTACCTCAGTGAGTGTCTGGCTCAGACTAGGCACTGATGTGAATTTAAAAGCATGATGAAAGGAAGCAAGTGGGAGACAGGAGAATAGGTAGTGATGGGGGAACTCAAGAAATTAAAATTTTTTAGCTTTAAATTATAGTTTAGTAATTAATGCATGTAGAAAAGGCTTAGTAATTAATGTATGTAGAAAACTATTGTTCCAGGAACTGGAATATATGACTGCACCTACCCTGACTCCAGGAGACCTGCAAGCAATCTGACCTTTGTGCCTCAGGAGGAATGCAAGAGATCAAGATGGTAAGATACCTGAGCCGCTGTGCTCTGGGAAAAGACGCCCGCTGCCCAGGACACAGATAAAGAATCACTGGACAGCAGCTGAAAAGATACTAGGAAAATCACCAGACTGCAGCTTTTATCTGATTAACCTTTTTCCTAAAATTCCAAACCTCTTACCTACTTTTTTTTCTAAATTCCAAACCCCTCACCTACCATTTTCTTCTCTTTATAAAAAAGTTTGGCTTGAGATGAGATGTGAGACGGTCTTTTAGGGTACATAATCTGCCATCCTCTCAGATAACCAGCCATCTAAACAAAGTGTCTATGAAAATTCAATCCTTGTCTCTATTTATTGGTTCTGGCAGTGACCAGCACACCACACTGGCTTTTCTGGTTTCAGTAGGAGGCATTCACAGTGCAATATCAATCTACTATATCTCTATAATAAAAGATATTCTTTAGAAATGTGTTGTTACATCACTCTTTTTTTTTTAACCCTAAATTAGTTCAGGTTCTTCTCTCTTTCTGTGTCACTTTCATAAGGTAAGTCTTAGTGAATGACATTTTTTATTGGGAGACCTCCCCTCAGTCCCACTATTCTCACCCCTATCCTCTGCTCCACACCCCATTGGGTCTGAGATGGGACCTCCTATGCACCCCACACATCACTTTTTATGTCACTTTTACCATAGTGTGGAGTTTTATGAGTATATTTATTTGTGTATATACCCTCATTAGCCAGGAGGCAACATGAAGGGGGAGAGATTTTGAGAACCCCTTCTTCTAACCTAAAGGAAATTTCTTAATATAAGCTCTCACTGCATATTATACTTCTCCTTTGTAATACTGACAATTATTTTTCATGATAACTTACTTGGTGTTTGTCCTGTCTTCAATGGTTGGCTCCAAAAATGTCTATCATTTTTATTGCTGTAATTCTAGCACATAGTCCTTGCACAGCACATGTTTGTGGAATGCCTGACAAGCAGGACTTGAATCTGTCTTGTTTTTCATAATGCTCAAGCTTTTAAAACAGTATTTGGCCCATTACAGATGCTCAGTTAAAGTTATTTGAATGAAAGCAGGTATAAATCTTCATAAAAATTCTCTAACGTACATATTGTTAAAAGGACTTTTAAGGGTGAGCAAAATGATGTCCAGGCAATGAAGGCTCACTTGCCCAAGATGCTCAGCACGATGGAAGCAGAGCTGGAACTCACACTGGATTCTTCTGCTCCAATGTTTGTTTTGCCTCTAACAATGCCCAGTCTTAGTGAGCCATCTAACAACAATGGTTCAGTTCGGTGCTTGTCAAATTTTAGTATGCATACAAGTCACCTGACAATCTGGGTCAAGTACAGATTCTGAGTCAATAGGTCTGGGATGGCGCCTGAGATTCTGCATTTCTAACAAGCTCCCAGATGATGCTAATGCAGCTGGTACAGTGACCACACTCTGAACAGCAAAGATAAAGACGGCCCTCAGAGTAATTTTCCTATCCTATAGACTTATACCTTCTACAGAGAAATGAAGAAGAAAATTAATCAGTGTAAAGAGTTACTGTTATTAAGCAAAGGTGTATTCAAGCAAGATAAGTTGTCTAAATTGATCGAATTCAATAGACAGATGTTAACACTCTACCTACTTTAGCTGTTGGGAAGAGAGGGTCTCTGACTCTGAAACCAAGGCCTTGTTTTTGTTTTTCATCAATAAGAAGCTGAAAACAACACATTTTCCGTCCAATGAACTAACCATGAACTAAAGGCTTTGTAATGGACTTCTTATGGGACAGTACAGTTGCATTGTCTGAGGATATGTTGCCTGGAAAACTGACTTTGAGGTTTGCCTGTAGGAAGTTTCCTGAGGAGTGAAGAAAGTGAACTCGGAGTGGGGAGAAGTTGATCTGCGATGCATTTGCAGAAGAGGCCCAGTTGATTACATGGGAGATGTGCAACCAAAAAGATCTTTGGAGCTGTCATTTTTTTTTTTAACTTCAGAGTTTTTTGCGGGAAGCTTTTTTTCCCATTGTTTATCCCATTAGAGTTCTCCCATTTTTTTCCCCTTAGAGTCATCTTAAATCAAGGCAAGAAAACTGGGTCTTTATACACCTAATGACTGGTCATTGCATGCAAACTGCCACCCACAGGAGCAGTACCACTTGAGTGAGGTGGCTTTGACCAAGGGCAATTCAGAGAGAGGGACTCAGAGTGGACAGCCAGCAGCTCTCATGCCCAGAAGATGGGTAAATAGGAGCCTCAGGAAAGAGGGGGTTCCACAGCATTAACTATACACACTGTTCATAGAACTTAGGTCTAATAAATATCTTCAGCACTATCTCTGGGTTTTGAAAACATTGTGCAGCAAACTCTCCAGAGAAATAAGCTTTTCTGGTGCAAAGAGCTGAAGCCACAAGAACAGAATGAAGCAGGGGTGTGAGTTAAAATGACAGCTGTATTCTACCACATAGATATACTATTAGCTGTTTCCAGACACTCTGAAATAATTATGCCTACTAAAATTTCATTAAACTCACAACATGTTTAATTGATCCACCCACATATCTGTTCCTTACATTTTTCTGCTTTTTCCTTCTCAGATTTTTTTAGTATAAAATGTGAAGTTTCAAACAGACGATCTATGAAATCCCAGACAGTTTTAATAAAATACTGATTATATAACTCTTTCTCCTTCTAAATCTCTGCCCTTATCAACTGGCTCAGAGAGCAGAAACTTGGCCTTATTCTTTTTTTTTTTTTCCCATAAACATCTATTCCAAGAAGCTAGAAATACTTAAAAAGAAAACAAACAATTGAATAAATACAGGTCCTTTTACATCACAAATATTTTAAAGTATAAAATTAAATTAAAATTTAGTGTAACTTTCAGAAAATCTGGAATATAGAGAAAACAAAAGAAGACAACTATTTCAACTAATCTGTTAATATTTAATTCTATTTATACTTTCCAATTTCTATATAATTAAAATTACATAATTATGAAATTTTTCATTCTATTCTTTTCATTTAACACTGAATATCCAGTGTTCCCACATGTTTTGAATGTCCTTTGTAATTAAATATCTTTATATTATTTCAAACAATATAAATTTACTTTAATACTTCTAATTGAGAAGACTTTGCTTATATTATTTCTAATTTTTTTTACTTAACTAATATAGCTTTGTCCAAAACTTTTTCCTAAAATCTGGATGGTGTTGTAGGTTAGATCCCAGAAGTAAAAAAATGAAGCAGCTTTCTAGGTCAGGGGAAAGCAGTTAGGATGATCAGAGCCACAGAAAAGACCACATCTGGAGCGACATTGTTTTACCAATGGAGACGCCCTCCCTCTCTCCATCAGTTGGAGGACAACATTTATTTGCGATGAATGTAAGTTATCCAGTTATTTTAGAAGTTTCAAGATTGGTAGTACACACCATAAAAAATTAACAGAGAAAAAAAGGGAAGAGAGAAGGAAAGAAGGAAGAAAGTGCAAAATAATGGAAAAACCTGGACTCTTCTCACACCTGCATAGGTTTTGTAAATTGATGTACTTCCCCCCTAGCCTGTAACTAATGACATTTACCTCACCTGGGGGGAAGGTAATCAAACAATATCACTCCGCACTCTATTTGCAAAGGCTTGTGTGACGAACAAGGAGGCAGGTTTTGGAAGTCATTCTGTGTCTCAGGCAGAATATTATTATTCTAATATGTGGTTTGGAACTGGGGTGTGAAATTCTCCATTGGAGACTTAGAAGAGAATGGAATGTTATTTCTCATTTGGAAAAACAATTTTGGAAGAACGATCTACCTTTCCAAACAAAGCTTCTTCCACCACTAAAAATGAGAGAAAACTAACTGAAAAGGGCAAACTCTTAAATTTCATCTTGTATTTTTCTTTTATCAAAACTACCTCATGTTCTACTAAACATTTTTCCCCCAGAATATTTTTGTCCCTATTTCTCAGTTCCCTCATTTCTCTCCTTTTTAAATTTCTGTTTGTCAAGGGTGACCAGCAATACCAGTTAATCTTTGAAAAATAACTTTGTAAAATTTCCAAGATGCCTAGCTATAGATAATTTCATGGATCTTCTCTTCCTATGGTATAAATAACAGGTTAAACCCAGGGCCACTGGGTAATGTCTAAATGTTTTTTGGCATAGCTCAACCAGGGTATAAACACCCTGAGCAGGATTTAGACACACACTATTTTTTCCTCATAAATATTCTTGATTCAGGTCAATGTAAGACAGCCTTGCTAGAAGTAAAATAAGTTTTAGGAAAAAAAAAACCCATATATATAGTGGTTAACTATTGCTGCTTGCTGCAAGTGATCAACCATTGATTGTGTCACTTGGTGGCTCTTGGATGAATAGTGGGCTTAGGCGGCTAAGAGCAGGAAGCATGATTGTGAGTTCATTTTCAGCAGCTGCAAATAGCTTCCCTTGTGCAGGGTACTTAATCTCCTAGCGTTTCACTTTACAGCTCTGTGAAAATGAGTCCAAAAAATATTAATTGACCTCTGAGGTGATTTGGTGGAGTACTATCAAAATTATGGAAAGCAAATATCAAATGTTAGACAAACATTTAAGAATAATTTTCTCCTATTTAATGGTTTTGAGTTCCTGGGCTTTTCTCTATTTTCTAGTCCTTTCCTTCTCTGCAACCTCCTTATACTCTTAGTCAGAGCCTCAGTAAAACTAGCTGAACTTTTTGTGCTGGAGGAATCTGCTCTTCTGTAATGCTCGTAGTCTGCAGCCTTTAACACACCCATGCACTATGTAATTCACAATTACAAAACACTCAGGCGTGTGCATTTTCAACAGATCAAGGAGTCCAGGCACAACTATCCACAGACATTGTTACCTGCATGAATATCTAGAAAAAATACTTGAGACCTGGAATATCGTATTTGAAATCATTTTGATTGTGGGAAATGCTTATTTCTGATACTGTCATTGATTTATTCACTCAGCAATTATATATTAAGCTTCCAAATGTATTCTTTGCTTTTCAGCCATGGAAATTAAAGATATGGGAGTAAAGAAGAGAAATAAAGCTTATACTCCTAGTTGGGAAATGCATACATAATCTAGTAAACAAACTATATGGCAATGTCAACAAAGGCCATAAATGCTATAAAGATAGTAAAATAGGGTCATATGGAACCTTATAAAAAGGTAAGCTACTTATATGGAGTGGTCAAGGAAGGCTCTTTGATTGGTGGCAGCTGCTCTAAGACTTGAATGATAAGGAAACATAAACCATCAGATGAGAAATTTCCATCAGCTGCCACCACATCTATCCACCTCATGAACTCTGCCCTCTTTCCTGGTGCTATTGATGAACTCCCCCTGCTTGTCTTTCTCACTTGTCAATTGGATTCCACCCTCTTTCTTATTCATGAGAATCACACTGTAATTATCTTTTCAGTCTACTGCAAAACCAAATATTCCCCTTCTAATGGTTAATTAGATACAATGCATAGTGATATATAAACATTTTGTAATTTTTTCTATCTTAAAAATACTCTCCAGTTACCCCCTCCATTATCCACTCCCCGACACTGGAGATTTCTTACATCTTTCTTCTTTGTTCTGTCACTCCGCTTCTGGAGTTACTCCAATCATGTTTCACCCTCAGCACTCACTGAAGAGCTCATATCGAGTTCACTGATAATCACAATGTTGATGAAGTCAGTGGTTAACTATCCAAACCTGACCTATCAGTAGCCATTGACAGAGCTGATTGCTCTCCTTCCTGAAATACCAGCTTCACTGGAAACAGAGGACACCACGCTAGCCAGGATTTCTGCCCACCTCACTGCTTGCTCCTTCTCATGTCCTTGGATCTCATCTGTAGATTGTGGAGTTCTCTTGCAGCTCGGCTCCCACATTTTCTCTCTTCTGCCTCTGTGTTCACCACCTGGGTAATTTCATGGATGTAACCCCCACCTTCATAATGGTGACTTCCTAGTTGATCTCTCCAATTTGATTGCCCAAATGTTTATAGCTATATTGTTGCCTGATACATCCAATGGAAGCCTAACAGTATTTCAATTTAACATGTCCAAAAAAATCGCTGTGGTCCAAGAAAATAATTCATTGCCTTCACCAGAAAGGGAAACATGGGAGGAGAAACAGTGCTACGGCAGAAATGCGAGCGTTGCATTTTGGAGCGCTGTCTCCAGGGACATTGGTCACACTGGGCTAAAGTTCAAGAGAGGTTAGGGCTGGAGTTAAAGAGTTTGAAGAAGGGTTCTGATTTTCACAGCAGTCCAGCTGTCAGAGGCAGGACTTTTGCTCCTCCAGTGGCCAGCTACTGGTGTAATCTTTGGACTCAGACAAGAAGAAAAAGTTTTTATTTTTTTGGTGTGTTTATATTCTATTTTTGAAAGAGGCTGTTTTGTTTGGGGGAGGTAATCTAGTAGAAATAGATTTGCCTATCCTGTTTATATTATAGTAAGCATTTATATTATTTAAAAAGTATTATATTACTAAAAAGTATTTGCATGAGTCAAATAATCACTATCATTGATATAGATATTGAAATATCAGGACTATGATGTTGTATCTGATACTGAAAATCTTATCATTAAGAACATAACACCTATAAAGCAAACAATATTATAAACAGGACAAATCATAATACATACTTCAGACATTTCACCAGGTGTGATTTGATGTGAATAAATTTTAGCCCTAAATGATTATGGTACATCAGGGGACAATTGTCTTACATTATTTGAAGGATGTGAAATTTACTATTGTAAGTCAGTTTAACTAAAATATCTCTTACAATAATTCAACAGAGACAAAAACTGTCTGACATGACAATTTTAGATATTCACTCGGTTCATTATAAAAATTAAATCGCTTTTTATTGGTTAGGGTGATATTGAACATGATATTTAATTTAAAAATGTCAGGGGGAAATTCAGAAAATCAGATTTATAAGGTATATATCTCATGAAATTCCAATTAGAGAATTGTGTTGTGCCCTTATTCTATATAATAGAAAACAAAACAAAGAACATGAACATTTTCCTGCATGAAAATATTTTAGGTCAATAAAGAAATGAGAAATTTCTACATAGGTGAGCTTATTCCTTTTAATTAAATATATTTTTTAAGGAATGAGCCAATTAGGATGCATTGAGCTTAGAAAAAGCAAAACATTTGGATACCACACTATGTGTTTTTTAAATGCTTCAAATTCCTCATTTATGAGTCAAGAACAAATACAATTAAAGATGTTGGGGAAAACCACTAAGGAGCTGTTTTGAGATGTAACATTTTAAGAAGTCAAGATTTGATATATCCAGAAAATTTAGCCCATGGAGATGCGATTTTAAGGAGAGAAAATGGGGTAGGAAGAAATACGGGGATAGAAAAATCTGTGATCATTGACCAGCATATGCATTACTCTGGCCATTCTTTATACTGAATCCATGGTTTATATTGACACTTAGCTGCTTGACTAAACTGAGGAGCACCTGTGAAAACGTGTCCACTGTCTCTGGTTTTCTAGTAGAATCCTCACTGTATTTGTTTCTGGGGACAGCATGCCTTCCTGTCCCCTCTTTCTGATTCTTGTAGGTTTTTGAGTGACAACGAACTGGCCTAGAAATGGTCTCTGTAGCTCTGAGCCAGTGACAAAGGCTCTCGACTTCCTCTTATGTCGGTATCTCCCTTGGCCCTCTTTAGCAACTTCTTGTCACTGGGGCTCTGCCGGCAGCCCTGGCATCTGCTTCATGCTCCTGCTTCCCGTCCCAGGATGGAGGCTGGGAATTTTGATTTGTAAAGGGTGCCTTTCTTTGAAGTCGGAGTTCCTCTGTGGCTTTCTTATACATTATCTCTGAAAATGTGATCCGCATGATAGATGTGAAAAACTGAGTTGAGTGATCTGCAATTTCTTTTCTCTGGATCATCAATTTATCTCTAGTTAGCTGGCAAATTTGCAGATTTCTACCGAGCTGACACTTTCAGTAGGAAAGGAAGAAGTGAGTCCCAGGTTGTGGCTGGCTGGAAGCCCATAGTGAGCCAACGGGGACACTTCATGCTGGAAATGCACAATGTAAGAGAAGAACATTCTGCACTCTGGGTTGGGCTTCTGCTGAATTGCCATCTGCCTCTCCCACTGTCCCTGTCCCACTTCTGTTTAAAACTCTGTTTCTGAAGTAGTGTGTTTCCTCTCATTTGTGTCAGGGAGCTGTGGTCAAACATCATAAAACAAACAAACACAGAAAAAACACTGGGAAATAAAAGTGCCTTTAATTGAGAGAGCTAATCAACAGGGATAAGCCGGGAAGCAGCTTCAGATGCTTGGATCCTCAAGAGGGAAAATCCTAACCCTTGGTGCTGCTTCAGGTTCCAGCAAGTAAAGAAGGAGTTCCCATAAATGGAGGTGAGGGGACTGCGGAGAGCTAAGGGTTAAAGTGATAAGACCCGAACTGGCCAGTGTTGCTCTGCTGGGGCTTGCCCCCTCTTAGAAAGGGAATCCATCTCCCAGTCTCTACACACCACCCCCTGTCCTTGTGACTTTCTGTACTTAACTGTAAATTATTCTTCCTTCCCTCATTTTCATTTTCCTTGTGTCAGTGACGTGATTCAAAAATCACTGGGGCTGCGTTCCCACTGGGAAAAAAGCAGCCTTAGTGCCTGTGAGGGCCGCTCAGGCCAGCTTGGGAGCTGGTGACACTATGGAGCTTGTTAACTTCACATCTTCTTCTTTTATATTTTTTGTGATACATTTTACAGAAACCCACCCTGGGGAGAGAAGGGCCAGTTGCCTCTTTATTAAACTGTAGAAGAGCCACATTAGCGTTCCAGTCTATATATTATGAAATTAAGTGGATACCCTTGGGGTTAATTCCTTGTTGTAATTGTAATGAAAAGAAACAATTTCTAACCCTCCATTTAAGATCTATAACTATTAAAATCCACTGGTCTTGGTGACTCCTGGGGCCAGTGGAGTGCTTCAATGTGCATGAAAAAGGGCACTCCTACAGTGTCCAATATCACTAATTTAAAAAATAACAACCTCCAAGTGGGAAAACTAACAAATGAGTTTTCCATTTAGCCCCTCCCTGCTGTTTACCCACGGTGTGTTATATTCATCAACAGTGTGAAATTATATGCACATTAAAATTACGGGCCTGGGTTCTAGGATTTGGGTTGGACCAGAGGAGGGGAAGGGTACAGTGTGATGCTCTACGGGGTGAAATTTAGAGTGAATCATCATAAAAGATGGAATTTTGAGAATTGGGAGAAAGGACTGTGTTTGTTCAAGGAAACCAGCACCTTGACTTGCTCCCCTGCTGCCTCCAGAGCTTCCTTTGATGATCCGGGAGTGGTTTCAACACACGCTTTCGGCTGCAAATTGATACATGTTTTGCTTTATAATATTTAGCCTGCTGTAATTCAGTTTATTGTCAGCAGTCAGAAAGGTACCTCCTGCATATGACATCTGATTTAATTTTTTTATTACAGCTATTATAGCCATTAAAACACCAAATTTACTAGTGTATTATCATCTGACACAGTGTAAATCACTGGTTGGTGCATGCACAGGGGATGATGACAATAATTTAAAATAAAAGAAAGGGACAATTCAGTTCATAATAGAGTTAGTATATAAAAAGAATGAGACTTTGTGAGGCTTCTAAGGTTTCTGGTGGGAGTTCTTTTTAATAAATGTATTTGTTCCGTTGTGGTTGGCACGGTCGTAGCTCTTTTTATTTCTCTCTTTTCACTCATCATGGTATGAACTGCTACAGAAGAAAGGAACAGCAGTTGTTTGCTTGACAGAAAAGGAGCAAACTAAGAAAATTTTAAAGATTTTATTTTATTGTCTCAAGAAATGTGATGAAACATTTTATTTGGAGGTTTTTTTTTTTGACAGTAAATTGCATTCCATGTCAGAACTTATTAAAGGAACATTTTTATTTTTGGTGGCTAGACTCTGATAATTCATGCCGTGTAGCTCCTGGTCACTTGTGAGGTGTCTCAGAACACTCTCGAAAAGTCATTACTCCTCTGCTGTTCTCATGCCATTTGCAAATCTCGTCCTTCCCAAATTTGTCTCTTCGGTAGTCATTTCAGAATGCCGGCAGAGGGCTGGTAATGGCCCATCCTGTTTAGGTTGCTGGCTTGTATCCGAACCAGGCAGGTGGTCTGAGGGAAATAGTTGTCCTGTCTCAATTCAGTTTCCAACTTCCTTCAGTACACTCACTTAAAACCTTTTGCCCGCGTCCTGACCTGAGCCTCCCTTTTGTCCCTAACTGCCCACTTTGGAGAGAGGCTTGTGAGATGCTCTCACATGAATATCACAGTGAAAGGGAGGATGGACTGCTTTACATTGAAGTCTTCTTGGGAGTATCTAACTCTTGATATAATAGATTATTTTTTTATTTTTAACTTTTTGTTTTGAAGCAGTTTTAGACTTAACACAAAATTACAAAAACTGTACCAGAAGTTCACATACACCCTTCATCCAGCTTTTCCTGATATTAAAACTTACATAACCATAACACAATTATCTCAAGCAGAAAGTTAAAATTGCTATACTGCTATTAAATTAATTATAGTTCATTTAAATTTCTTCAAATTCAAAATTATTTAAATTTTATCATTTTTTTCTTAGTGTCTTTAAATTTTTTTTTTTTTTTTCTTAATTTTCCAGGATTCAATTCTGGAATCTACATTGCATTTAGTTGTTATTTCTTCTTAGTCTTTTCCAGTCTGTGACAGATTCTCAGTCTTGTATTTTAATACATTGGTATTTTTCCAAGGTACTGGTCAGTTATTTTGTAGAATGTTTCTGGAATTGGGTTGGTCTGCTGTTCTATCATCATCAGATGAAGGCTATGCATTTTTGGCAAGAACACCACAAATGTGACCTGTGAGCCACATGCACAGAACATGATGTAGCCGTCTTTTTAGCGGTGATGTTGACCATGATCACTTGGTTAAGATTGTATCTGCTGGGTTTCTCTGTGACAAATTTACCATTTTTCCTAATACAGTAATTTTAACATTCAAATTTTTAAAGTCTTTGCAAGGAGGCATGTGTTTGTGTATGTCAAAAAAGAGGCATCCTCTCTCAGTTTTGTATTTAAATAAGCCTAATATTTTTCCCACACCCTGCATTTTGCAATCCAGTGAGTACTGAAGAATTTCAAATACTTGATGATAGTCATCCTTGGTGATATGATCCTATGACAAGAACTTTAATACTGGATGGAGCACGAGAACCATGCAAGCTTGTGGCCTGCACTTGGAGGCGAGGAATGTGTGAACTTGGTCAGTGGCAGATGTTGGCATTAGTTACAGGGCCAGGAAGATGAGCACGATATGAAGTATAATTTTAGCTGTATTCTGGAGATCACTTGTTTATTTTACTAGTATACGTAATTATTTTTGTACGTGCCTCTGTCGCCCACTATACTGTGAGCTCCAGGAAGTTTCAGATTGTAAACCAATATGATCCATAACCTTCTTTTCCATCTGTAAGCTCCCTTTAACTATGTACATAATGTATTCACAGGTTTCAGAAAATAGGTGTAAACATCTTGGAGGCTTACCACATTTGCTGAGGGCCCGAATGAGACTAACATCATCAGTAGGAGACTAACAACATGGGCCACAGAAATAGTAGCAGGAGGCGGAGGCCTCTTTTTACTCTTTTATTTTTTTAATTTTTGTTCATTTATTTTTTCTTTTTAAGGGATCATTACATTCCAGGTACTTGTGCTTGGTATTTTACATATATAAGATTGGTTTATTTTCTCTGTTGTTCACATGTGGAAACTAAGGTATCACAGGGCTTAGTGATTTACATAGCTAATAGATGGAAGAGATAGAATTCTATTCTTTGATTTTTTTTACTCCTAACTCTTCCTCCCCATTTCTTAAAATTTTAATTTAACAGGACAGCAAAGAAACCAATCAGGATGGTGAAGTTCCCTGAGGCCCAATCCTCTTCCTGTTTTTCTATTATTATCGTCTATTCCTGTTATCTGCTATTCTGTTAAACAATAGCCTTTGAAGTTTTGGAATGGAAAATCAGAACCAAAAGGGAAAAGTCACCCTGAATAGATCGAATGGACCATGAATTGACAAAATAAAACAAATCAAATAATTTTATTAATATTTTAAAATGAAAAAATAAATCTGAGTACAATAAAAACTAAGTTTTCCTCCTAGAGGTTGCAATGTTTTCCACAGCTATGTTGGTCTCTAATTTACACAGGTTACATTGGAACTGAGTTTGTAAAGGAGACTCATCAAGAAATTAACATTATTGTAATTGATAATTGCTGGGTCAAGGATAGAAAATATTCTGAGGGATTATAAATTCAGAGAAAGTTATAATCACATTAAAAACCTATACCAGGTTATTGTGGAAACTTGTAGAAATACTGCCAAAGAAGGTTACAGCCAATGGGTTATGTAATTTTATGACTTAAGTTATATTTATGAGGATAAGAAAAGATTTTCTTTCTTTTGGACTAAGGCACTGAGACATCAAGACTTCCTCCTTACTCTTTCCTGTTTCTGCTAGGCTATGTATTCTTTGTCTATGTGGCGCTATTGACGTCCTCAAAGGCCAGCAATCGGTGAAATCCGTCCAACCAGTGAACAAAGATTCTTCTGAGAACAGCTAACAGATTATATGTCAGACTATTCCTGCCTCTGATATTTTGCCAGCTCCACTGTATATAGGAAACTTTAGTTATCTAAAGGCTGTCTTTCATTCATGGTCCCTTTATTCAAGGCATAATATTTCTGACATGTACTTCATGTATTTGAAATTACTCAGTTTCCAAATAGTAAGGTACAATATTCTACATATAGTTTTTCTAATTGCTTCTTATTCCCTATTATTTTTTAAACCCTCTTTTTCCTAAAATTATATTTTATTGATTATGCTATTACAGTTGTCCCAATTTTCCCCCTTTTCCTCCTCCACCCAGCATCCCCCACTCCCTCAGGCAATCTCCACACTATTGTTCATATCCGTGGGTCATGCGTATAACTTTTTTGGCTACTCTATTTCCTATGCTGTACTTTACATTCACATGGCTATTCTGTAACTACCTATTTGTACTTCTTAATCCCTTCACCTCTTCACCCATTCTCCCCCACACTCGTCCCATCTGGCAACCACCAAAATGCTCTCCGTATCCATG
>PVIA01003806.1:55185-156493 GCA_004024845.1 Tonatia bakeri
TTTTTTTTTGTTGCTTTTAAGATTCTCTCTTGATCTTTGGCCTTTGGCATTTTAATTATGATGTGTCTTAGAGTGGGCCACATTGTTTCCATCTTGTTTGGGACCCTCTGTGCTTCCTGGGCTTGCATGTCTATTTCCTTCACCAAATTAAGGGAGTTTTCTTTCATTATTTTAAAAAATATATTCCCAATTTCTTGTTCTTTCTCTTGTCTTTCTGGTACCCTTATGGTTTGAATGTTGAATCTTTTGAAGTTATCCCAGAGGCTGCTTACACTATCCTTGTTTTTGTGTCTGTGTGTGGGGGTAATCCATTTTTTCTTCTTGTTCTGGTTGAAACCGGAAAAGCTGGTGTTCATTCTACCTATCACCTACCAGACCCAATAAGCAGAGACAGGGATTGACTCTTTATGTGCGCTTTATTGAGATGTTTGGTGATTTGAAAAGATGGCAGGTTTGTGACCTAACAGACCTCTTAAATTCGATTTTAAAATGGCCCTTTTTATAAGGAGAACAAGGGTAGGTAAGGGGTTTGGAATTCAGAGAACAGTTAATTGAATTAAAAAAAAACTGCAGCATTCTTGCTTTGGGGGGTGGCCTTTAACTGTGCCCCAGACAGTGGTCTTTAACTGTGTCCTGGGTGGTGGTCATTTCACCCTGGAGTACAATGGCTTATATATTATCTTGAATTGCTTGCAGCCCTCCTGAGGCACAAATATGGAAATGCTTAGGGTCTCCTGGAGTCAGGGTGGGTCATACCTTCTGTTCCTGGAACAAAAGCTTTTACATGCATTGATTACTAAGCTTATTAGCTATTACTTAAACTAAAATTTTCCACCTTTTGAGTTCCCCATCATGATTGCTTGTTTTTTTGCTTCCTATGTTCCAAACCATTGATTTGATTATCGGCTTCATCCACTCCACTGTTGTTTCCCTGTAAATTGTTCTTTGTTTGAATTAGTGTGTCCTTCATTTCTGACTGGATCTTTTTTATGCTGTTGAGGTTCTGGATAAGTTGCTTGAGTACTCTTATAAGCAGTGTTTTGAACTCTACACCTGATAGATTGCTTACCTCATTTTGCTTAGTTCTTTTTCTGGAGTTTTGATCTGTACTTTCATTTGGGCCATGTTTCTTTAATTTGGCAGCCTCCTTGTGTTTATTTCTATGTATTGAGTAAAACTTATTACTCCATGTCTTGGTCATGTGGACTAATGTACTAGGTGTCCTGTAGGGTCCAGTAGCACAGCCTCCCCTATCACCCAAGGTATATCTTTCATGTGGACTGAGTACACCCTTCTCTTTCAATTGAGCCCTGAATGCTATTGGCAGGTCAATGGGAAAGATTTACCCAGGCCAGTCAGCTGTAAGGACTGGCTGTGATCACTGACCACCAACTTCTGCCCTCCATAGAGGATCAGCTGTGCAGGGGCTGGGTGGTGGTGCTCTGACGTGGTCTTTAGCTATCCACTGGGTATGTAGGCTCTGGGATTTTCTGGGTCTTTCAGGCCAAGATCCACCCCTACCTGTCTTCTGCCCAGGGCCACCCTGCCTGGGCTGTAAAGCAATCTGAAATTGCTGCTACTTGTGCTGGGCTTGGAGACTCCCAAGCCAAGCTGTGAATCTAGGGTGACTGCTACTAGTGCTAGACCTGGTGCCACTTAGCAAGAAGTATGGGGGTTGAGGGCTCACTGAAGCTGACTATTGCTGGATTGAGAGGATTTAGGAAGTTGTGAAGGATGAGTTAAGACTAGTCATTCATATAGAAAAGTCTCTGTTAACAGCTTGGGTAGGCCAGTAAGTTGTGCGGGACAGAGTCTCAGGGGATCTCTAGAATGGGGCAACAGTGTTAGCCAGGCTGATGGAGTCTCAGATATGGTATCTACCCGCTGGCTCTGTGGCTCTGTGGCTCTGTATGTGGAGGGAGAAGTTCAGAAAAGGGACAATGGCCTCTGCCTACCTTTCAGTCTGGGAGAAAACTGTCCCCCAGCTCCTGACTTGACTTGATGCCAGACAATTCAGTTCCTCCCTGTATGACACTGGTGCCTTTCAAGCTGCTGCCCTGGTGCTGAAGCTCAAAGGGAATGAGTCTGAATAAGTCCATGTGTGGGTTGTTTAAGAGGAACTGCTTGGGATACCAGAAGTTTCTTCCCCATTCTGTCCCCACTGGTTTTTGTAGCCAGATGTTATGGGGACTTATCTTCCTGGCACTGAAACCCTGAACTATGGGGCCTGGTGTGGGTCTGGGGCTCCATGCTCCAAAGATAATTCTCTCAAATTTTTATCCACCACACATGGATATGGGACCAGCCCATTCTGTCTCCCCATTCCTACCAGTCTGGATAGATGTGGTTTCTTTAATTCTGTAGTTGTCAGACTTCCATTCAGCTCGATTTCTGATGGTTCAGAGTAGTGGCTGTTCTATAATGTAGTTGCAGTTTTGATGTGGTTGTGCAAGCAGTTGGACCATGTTTACCTATACTGCCATATTGACTGGAAGTCCTCAGATCTTCTTAAATAAAACTTTTGATAAATGTACCTTCTTCTATTGAAGTTTAAACATTATTTATGATTAATCCTTGTCTCTCTTTTCAGATATATATTATTAATATAGAAGAACATTATTGCTTATGGAGTTTTTAAGGTTTGACCTAATTTAAATTTCTTGAACTGGCTCAAACAGTCAATGAAAATGTCTTAATTAAGTCGTATGACCTGTGATCAACTTGAATAGCTATATGCATGTTGGGAATAACACATGTTATTCCAGACAGAATTACTTTCCCAGTCCTTCTTGAATGATTTAATTCCTCTTCTTGATGGTCATCTACTTTTTCTCAGAAATGCTACTAAGTTACTCTCTGTAGATTTATACATAATTCAAGAGAATAAGAAGCTCAGAAACTATGATGAGACTTATATATAAGTTTCCTTAATAAACTCATGATGTAAAACAAAGGAGCTCAGAAATAAATATTAATGGTAAGTACAAATTGAGAAATTGGGACCTTTTCAATTTGTATTATAATCTCTGCAAGAGCTTGTAAATTAGGATGTATCTTCTGAACTTGTCTCTGGGCACAGCTTGTTTGACCTTTAAACTAACTAATCCATTCAATAAAACCAAGTGGTTGATGGTTATGTTTTTTTGAATTGCCTGACCAACTTGGTCAAACAACATTATATACATTTATGTACAGACATTGCCCAGTAAATCTATAAAATTAAGAGAGCCAAACTCCTATTCTATGCAAAAGTGTCTGTATTTGTCAGATATCTCCAGAGAAACAGAGCCAGTAATACATAGTATAAGAAACTGGCTCACACAAGTATGGATGCTGGCAAGTCCTAAGATCTGCAGAGTGAGTTGGCAAACTGGGGACTCAGGAGAGCCACTGGTGTAGTTATAGTCTGAAGGCTGGAGGCTTGGGACCCAGGAAATGCTGATGTTTTAGTTTGAGTACAAAGGCAAGAAAAAAGCTAGAACAGTTTGAAGGCTATCAGACAGGGAGAATTTTGTTACTTGAGAGAGGGTTAGCATTTTTGTTCTATTCAGTCCTTCAACTGATTGAATGAGGCTCACCCTCATTGTGGATGGTAATCTGCTTTACTTAGTCTACCAAATCAAATGTTATTTCTTATCCAAAAATACTCTCACAGATACATCCAGGATTATGTCTGACAATAAAATTAACCAATACCGTATACAAAGGGTAGAGAATTTTAAAGTATTTGAAAACACTCCATTTTACCAATTATGGACTCAATCTCAATAGACTGTTCAGGGCACTCTTGTTTCCCCCTTAAAACATTAAAATGCATGACAGGGTACAGGTAACATCAGTAATTGATGGAGCAATGAATAACAAGATATTTGCTGCCTCATTCTACATGAATCTCAAGGACTAACACAGGCTTTGCTCTGCTTTATGAAAACCCAGAGGCAAGGTATCTGGAGTCTACAGCCAGTGATGTTTTCTAGTTTCTAATTCCTTCTCAGGGTAGCTCTGTATTCTTGATGAGCCACATTTGCATGGTAACTCTCTCTGTTGTCTGGAAGTCTTCTTATGTCCACTTGTGAAGGATGCCCTCAGCAAATTCGTGGCAGTTAGGGCAAGTCACACAGCCTCTAGCTGTGACTTCATGGGTTCATGTTGCTGGCTCATTGTCATTCTGTTGGCATCTGAGGAGAGGACACCATGCATCCTGCACCTAAATGCTGCAGAAATGATGATTAGAGGGAGAAGTGTCAGTGAGTCATTGTAGAAAATGGTTTTCCTGTAAGTAAAAAAGAAATGTGTTGTTGCAGATTATAAACCCAACCATAGCATCAAGATCTCAACTCTTTAAAGTACACTTGACAGTTTTCAAAAGCAGAGATGAGCTCAGTGGGATTCCTAGGTTATGCATTCAATTTTAAACGGATTTTTGTGGAGAGAAAAATACCATTTGGTTATTTTAAAGAATTTAAGGGGCTAAGGAAAATACATTTTATTTGTAAATGCTTAAACTTTTGAATATTTTGACTATATTATAAACATATTTTAATTTTATTACCCTTGTTCATCAACTTATCTTCTTCCTCCGAGTACTGTCTTTTAGAGCACTAAAAACTATATCCCCACAATCCCACTACCAAATACAGTTTGCTTTTCCTTATGATTCCATTAAAAGTTATTTGTATTATATATGTTTCTGTATAACTGCACTAAAAAGTCAAATTTTTAAAAGATATTAATTCTTTATCTGGCCCATTGAAAGTCTTCCTTTTTCTTCTTTTGGGAAAGCTTTCCATTCCATTTTCAATCTTTATCCAAAATCAGACATGGTCATATGGTAAAACTACCATGTGTGATAAGCAAACAATTTCTCAGTTTCTTCCCCTGTTTCAAGTAAATATTAGGTGATGAATCTACTGGTATAGAGGCAACAAAAATATTTTGCCAGACTTATTCGCATGAGGTGTATGAGTGAAACAGATTGATATTCTTATAGAATATTATATGTATGTATACACAAAATACAAAACATTTAAAAACATACTTTTGTGGAAAATCTGTCATATACTGTAGCATCTTTTTATTTGGCCTTTAGGATGGGTTAAGTTCATAAAAAAATAAGTGTTTTAAAATAGCCTTTTGGAAAGAAAGGATTGTGGCAGACCCTCTATTCCATTTTTAAGATAGTGTAGTTTGCATGACAGTGATTAAACTCCCCAGGTCTGGTGATGTTGGTATGGTTAGTGAAGATAGAGAAGTCGGTTAATGTCTCTCAATGAGAAAATGTACTTTAAATAAAACAAATCTTGATCTTGGAACAGGGTGCCAGAAGACGTCATTAAAGGTGAAAACATATGGCCATGGCTGGCGTCTGGTTAAGAGCCCTGAAGTTTTAAAATCCTAATGCTTCCTGCATAAACAGAACTCTGAGAGGGGAAATGAAGAAATTATCCTTTCTTGATACCTCAGAGTACTGCACTGTCGAGTGTGTTATGGTGGTTTTATACCTCCTCGAGAGGATCATTAGTCTATTTCTCTACAACAGTTTTTATGTTTTTTAATGTACATCAGTGTGGAAGGAATATCTAACTAACCTATTTATGAGAATCATAAAAGATTGTGTTTCCTCTTAAAATTATGTTATAAAAATGAATCTTCCCTCTGCTTTATTGCTGGATGTGTTTTCAAGACTTTTGTTTTTTTTCTTTTTGTGAAACGTTTATCAGTTAAAAATATATTAGCCACTGTACTTGTCCTTTCTTATTAAGAGAAAAAGAACCAAGGTTAAGAGTGCTTTGAAAAGAGAGCAAGTTCCCAAATTATCTCCAGACATAGTGAGTTTAACCCTAAATTTCCTTGCAAAATCCAGTACCAACTACAACAGGAACAGGTTTTCCTGTTCCTAACCAAAGATCAATCTCCATAGTTACTATGTAAGAGAATTACTGAAAAGGTTTAAAAGTTCTCAATTGGCAGTAAGCCAATTATAAATAAAATAATAATGAAAGACTCAATTACTGTTCTAATTCTGCCAGAAATGCTTCTTTGCTTCCCATAATAGAAAAATGTTGTGCTAGATACACATATTCTAGAGAATTGTTTTCTCATGTGAAATTTTGAGAGTTGCAGTGTCATCAAGTGACAGATAATGCGTACATATGTGTATTTGCGAGGGTGGCCAACCTATGCCATAACAAACAATCCCAAATTATCAGTGGCTAAATACACCAAAATTTATTTCTGTCCCAATGCAAGGCAGCAGAGAACGCCGTTCCTTGTAGTCACTCAGTGCCCTAGGTTATGACGGTTCTGTCTTGACTGTTTCCTAGTCCCATTGTGGCAAGAGGAAGGGAATGCAGTCAATCTAACACTAGCTATTAAGTCTTGTGCCTGAAAGTGATATATTTTCCTTCCTCTCACATTTCAGTGGGCAGGGCAAGTAATACCATTACTAACTTCAAAGGGAACAGGAGAACAAGAAACACGGTGAATAGGACTAATGACTCTGACAGTATAATATCTATATGTGTGTATGTATGAGCATCAATCTGTGATAGAAAGCAATCTGGCTTAGGTAGGATGGGCCCAGAGTTAGGACGGAAGTAAGCTGCAGACAGATTCCATGGGCTGTGGAGATTAAACATTTCAGAACAGTTTTAGATTTGCAGAAAAATTGTGAAGCTAGTACAGAATTCTCATATACCCTATACCCAGTTTCCCCTATTATGACATTTTACATTATTATGATCATTAGTGATTGGATATTGATACATTATTAACTAAAGCACATGCTTTATTCAGATTTCCTTATATTTTGGCTAATGTCCTTTCTCTGTTCCAGAATTCCACCCAGGTTGCCACATTACAATTAATCACGATGCCTCCTCAGGCTCCTCTTGGCTGTGGCAGTTTCTCACGCTTTCCTTGTGTTTGATGGCATGGGCTGTTCTGAGGAGTATTGCTCAGCTAGCTGGCAAAATGCTCCTCAATAGGAATATTGTCAAGAATTTTCTCATGATTAGGCTGGGGTTATGGGCTTTGGGAGAAAGACTACAGAGGTAAAGTGCTATTTTATCACATGATATTAAGGGTATGTACTACCTGCATGATTATTGCTGTTGATGTGGACCGTGATCACCTGATTGAGGCACTATGTGCAGGTTTCACACTGCAAAGCTACTCTTTTTACCCTGTCCACGCTGTGCCTTTTGCAGTCATCATGAGCAGTCCACACTTACAGAATGGGGAGGATGCTCTGTTTCCTTGAAGGTGGTGTGCATACGCAAATTATTTGGAAGACTTCTACATGGAGATTTGTGTCTCCTCCCACATTTATTTGCTTGTTTATTTATTTACTTACTTGATCATTTATATTAATATGGACTTATGGGTATTAGTTTTATGCTTTGGGTTATAATCTAATGCTACCTTTTTAATTAAAAAATTACAGTTGACCATTGATAACACAGGTTTGAAGTGAGCAGGTCCACTTATATGAAGATTTTAAAAATCAGCTGTATTTTCACATTCCCTACCACAGTTTCCCAACTACCAATTCTCAACTGCAGATAAAATGCTGTTTCCTAACTTTGTAAAGTAGATGATTACTAATCACTATCATGCACACCTGAAACTAATACAAAATAATATTGAATATAAACTGTAATTGAAAAAAAACTGCTGTTTTCTATATAGGGGTTGGTTGAATCTGCAGATAGAAATCACCTGTGAATTGTCACTTTGCTGACAGTTGAAGGGGTAAATGGGTGAAAGAAGATGAAAGGATTAGCCAAAAACATATGTGCATGACCCATAGTCACAGACAATAGTGTGGTGATGGCTAGGGGGAGGGGGGTGAGAGTGGGGTACAGGGAAGGTTCACAAAGGGGGAAAATGGTAGCATCTATAATAGTGTAAACAATAAAACAAGTAAAAAAAATAAAAAAGTTATAGACTCATTTTCTAATGTATGGGGCTCTGCACCCCTAACCCCTGTGTTGTTCAAGGGGCAAACATATTTCTATCCTTTGTTTCACTGCTTCCTCTTTCCCTAGTTCTGTCAAACCATGTCATCGGAGTGAGGCTTAGAGCGTCTGCAGCCTCTGTGCAAGCAGTGAGGTGATTGACTGAGCTGGAGGATGAGGCCCAGTCTGCAGTCCTTGGCAAAGCAGGAGGATGGTAATATCTGGATGTTTTCTTTTCTTTTATTGGCTACTTAAAAAAAAATTTTATTGCTCAAATTGTTCTACATTTGACCATTTGGAAGTTCCTGTGCTTCCTTAAGACACCTCTACCATCAATTTAAAAAAAAAACAACAACATTTCTTTACTTTCTGGAATGGTTGAAGAGATTATTTATAGAAAGGTGAGTTAGTTGTTCAAATTTTCCACCTGCTATAATAACTTCAATGGTTTCAATGATCATATTTTGCTTCTTGATCCCAAAGGGGAGAAAGTGAGCCTGCAGAAAAAGCTAGGTTGGGTAGGATGCTAGTTTCTGTCCTATGGTGACCAAGTTTCAGCAGTAGTATTTGTAGGAAAGAACCAAATGATCTCTTCCGCTGTCTAGAATGTTTCCAGGGAAAGGGACCCTAACCTGTATTAAGACATTGAATGAACTGATTTTTTTTCTAGTATAGTATGGAATGGGATTCTTTTAATTTAGCTTCTGCAAAGGGTGCATCAGCAATTCGCTGTGTTGTGCATAATGATGATAATAATGTTTATATTTGCTCTGGAGGGCTAAGGTGCTTTGAAAATCATTCCACCATTTTTTGTCTTATGATACTAGCAGAGTGCAATATCTTGTTCTCTTTGTTACAAAGAAATTAATTGCTAAAGCTGTACATATATAGATGAAAGACTCTTTATCAAGCATGCACTTCAACTGTGATTTGGTTTTTTGCCATAGCACGGACTGCCGCTGTCAGCTTGGGTCATAAAGCCTTTGGATTACCAGGAGACAGTAATCACCATCAATCTGGGCTCGATGTTTTAATTGTCAGTTCAGGCCTAGCGAGCTCCAACTTGCTCTCCATCTGCCAGCAGATCTCCTTAGGCATGGGAATGCTGCTGCTATTGGAATACATAATTTCTCATGCCAAAATATTAGACATATACCGAAGGGGCATGAGATAAAGTGACTTTTATTTTAACTGAAAGAAGGGACATTGAGTGGAAACAGTAAAGAATGGTGAAAAACTGTGGGGTTTCTTGTTTATAGACAGAAGAGTTCAGAGCTACTTCACATTGGAAAGTGCTCTTGGAATTGGAGGAGAAGAGACAAGAGTTAGGAATAGACTCTTAGACCTGCAAACACACATTTCTAGATAGATTTATTCCTCCATTTGTGCTGCAGAAAAGTGAAGGGAATGTGACAGAACGGGCATGATCACGGGCACGATCAATACATTTCTTCAATAGCTGAATCCCACATCATTAAGGGCCTTGGAAATACAACAGCATTTTAAATTGGTTGCTGAGTTGTGTTCAGAGCCAGCGCAGGGAACAAAGGTTTTGGGCAAATGTGTTCTTGGCGGCATATGCTGCCTTGTAAGAGGGCTAATGTTTTCCACACCAGATAAAAATTCTCTGTGACCACCTGTGCCATATGCCATTACCAATCCCCTTAGTTCTAGGACCCCTTTAGCCAGTACAAAAGATCTCTGTACTACCATTAAAATTCAAAAGACTTGAAAGGCCTCCAGGAGGCACTGTAGAGAATCTGCGGTTAGAATTAAATACCTTTTAGTTGAGGAGAACCAGTTTCACACTGGTCTCTGAACTTGGAAATCTTAGCATTTTCCCCCTGGGAGGTGGGGTGTTGAAATCAGATTGCAGAAGCTGTGTTACATGAATGAGAGCTTAAAAAAAGATTAAAGAAGTTTAAGGCAAAGTTCAGATATATCTTTACTATCTTCCTCAGCACATTGACACAAAGGATTAAATACAGTTTAACAGAAAAATAGAAAAATGATTTTAATAGAATATGTTCAGAATTTGGGGACTCAAGGATTGTTATCTATATTCCTGAAAGCAGAATATTCTAAAATAAGTTTGAGAAGTCATTGAAGTTGTGTTCATCTACAATGACATTCAGAAAAATCCCTATTCATTTTGACCTGAGAGGAGTTAGGAAAAACAAAAAAACCTCTCTTAGGAACCAATATTTTATTTCATTTCCTTCCTGACTCACAATCACACCTGACATATTAACACCTACCGATGAGCTGGCATTGTTAAAGACCCTGAGCTGCACTTGAAGTACCTTTTATAATAAAAACACTCTGTCAAAGAAACATCCCTAACAGATACACGGGACTGAAAAAAACAAAACCAAACGAGTGAAGTTAAAACCTTTAATGCTCTATATTTGCATGATCAAGAGTTTAAATGAATTTGCTTTCCTCATACTTACTTTAAAAAATTAAATTAAGAGCAAGCGACACTTTATGATATTGTACTTTGATGCTACTTGGTAAAGGGAAAAAAGGTCCTCCAAGTGCCTAACCTGAAGAGCCCCATGAGATTCTGAGAAATGTACTTTTTGAATACTTCAACTTACAGTGTCTTTTCATACTCAATTAGCATAATTTGACACAATTATGGGTATAAACATTTTATAGGCACTTGGTAGCAGGAGTGTCAAAAAAGTGTTGATCTCCATCCACTTATATTGGCAACACTCACCTAGCTCTAGCATGACACTTGAATAAGCAGTGAAATATGCTCCCTACTATTAATAAAATTCAAAGTATATTTCATCTTGACACCATATCACAAGTTTGACACCACAGTTCCTCTCTGTGGGATTTTGAGTCATGAAGACATCCCCTTGCTACATCGCCATCTCAACTAGATGATAATTTGATTCAGACTCTTTCAATACATGCCAATATGTATATGTCCTCTGCAAAATGGAGGCACCTCCGCAGAGAGTAGAAGGCATAACTGACAGGCCAACATCATTTTTGTGAAGTGGTACCTTCGTGGTTTGAAAAAATACTTAAGTATGACTTACTTTTACTGATTCTTTTAGCTCATGCTTTATCAACTGAACTTTCGAGTATACGAATGGCACGAAACAAATTATTTTTAACTGTCTTGATAAAATTGCATTTGTAACAAATTATGTTAAAAATTTTAATCATGGAAGAGGTAGTTTAAGCAGCTGTAAAGCATTTCTAAATCAAATAGCATGGAGATCTGTTGAAGTCAGATCTGACCAACAAGTGTTTGGTTTGATTTGTCATTTTCTAAATAGCCAGATCTTTGGTGTGTGTGTGTGTACTACTTAAATGCTTGAAGCGGAAGAAAATGAATGATAAATATAAGACATCTGGGAGAAAGAAGCTCAATTATTAGGAAAAAGGGGGTAAAAATCAGGAGATATGACAACATTTCTTCAGCTCTGTTTTTCCTCATTATTAACCATTTTAGGTTTCCCAGAATTGAGATAAAGTCCATTTGGCTTGGCATCATTTCACCTGTGATTTAGCAGCTCTGATTAAAATTTATGCCTAAAAAATAATTGGATTCATTTTAATACTATTGAAAATAGAAAACAAACTTTATATCTGTTAACAGTGTTTTGGGTCAACGTAATATAACAATATGAGACATTCTGCTTTTCCCTGGTCATTTCTGATCTTTGTACTTACTTTTAGAAATTGGTTTTTAGAGGCATAGTCTTTTAAATCTGCTCTGTGAAATCAAATTTCCTAGAACAAGGGTATTTTTTTTAAATTTTAAGGTTATATTACTGAGTTTGATATTTAGAATGAAAGCATTGTCATTGGGATTGTTTTTTTATTTAGTACCTCCAAAAGTAAGAGGGATGAATATCACTGTTTCCTCATATCAATATAGTGATGTACAGTTTTTGATGTACTGTGACCTGTTTATCTCAGTTGATATTCATGGTAACATAAGTAAGGAGAACAGTTCTCAGAATAAGTGAAAAAAAACCACTTTCAATAATTTGAAACTGAAATATGCTGTTGAATACTAACCTTATCATTGGATTATATTACATATTTTATACACCTTCTAAGATCATAACAATTATGACCACATTTTACAAATGAAAAAAGTAAGACAGAATATTTGGGTAATTTGATCAAGCTCAGGGGACAGTGAGGGTCAAAGTTTGAATTTGAACCCAAGTCTCTTTGATCACAGAGTTGAAGATTTTAACCTCTTCTCCAACGTGTGTCTTTTGAGAGCAGCTCATCCAACTTTTTTTGTCTTTTTATTTTTAGAGCGGATTTAGATTTACAATAAAATTGAAAGAAAGGTACAGTGATTTTTTATATACCCCATGCCCCTATATGTATATAGCCTGCCCCATTATTAATATCATTCACCAGGAATTTGTTCTAAGGATGAACCTACATTGGCATTTCATATTCACCCAAAGTCCACCATTTACCTTAGGGTTCACTCTTGGACTTGTACATTCTGTGGGTTTGGGGAAATACATAATGACATATATGCATTATTGCAACATTGTATGAAGTGTTTTAATTTTATTTATTTATTGATTGATTGATATTTAGAAAGAGAAGAAAGGAGAGAGAGAAAAGAAAACATTGATTTGTTATTCCATTATTTATGCATTCATTGTTTGTTTCTTGTATGTGCCCTGACCAGAGATTGAACACACAATATTGGTGTATGGGGATGACATTCTAACCAGCTAGGGTACCTGGCCAGGGCCTCAAACAGAGTATTTTTATTGGCCTGAAAATCCTCTGTCCTTTGCCTATTCATCTTCTGCCCTCCACCTCTGGCAACCAGTGATTTTTTTCATTGCCTTTATTGTTTTGCTTTTTCCAGAGTGTTATACAGTTGGAATCATATAGTATGTGTCCTTCTCAGATGGGTTTCTTTTACTTAGAAATATGTACTTAAGTTTCCTCTATGTTTTTTCATGGCTTGAGAGTCCTTTTTCTTTTAAATATATTTTATTGATTATGCCATTACAGTTGTCCCATTTCCCCCCTTTATTCCCCTCTGCCCTGATGCCTCCCCTACTTGCATTCCCCCCTCCTTTAGTTCATGTCCATGGGTCATACATATAAGTTCTTTGGCTTCTCCATTTCCTATACTATTCTTAACCTCCTCCTGTCTATTTTGTACCTAGCATTTATGCTTCTTATCCCCTGTACCTATTCTCCCGTCTCTACCTCCCTGCTGATAAACCTCCATGTGATCTCCATTTCTGTCATTCTGTTCCTGTTCTAGTTGTTTGCTTAGTTCATTTTTGTTTTTGTTTTTTTTCAGGTTTGGCTGCTGATAGTTGGGAGTTTGTTATTTTACTATTGATGGTTTTGATCTTCTTTTTCTTAGATAAGTCCCTTTAACATTTCAGATAGTAAGGGCTTTATGATCATGAACTCCTTTAACTTGACCTTATCTGAGAAGCACTTTATCTGCCCTTGCATTCTAAATGATAGCTTTGCTGGATAGAGTTATCTTGGATGGAGTTCCTTGCCTTTCATGACTTCAAATACTTCTTTCTAGCCCCTTCTTGCTTATAAAGTTTCATGTGAGAAATTAGCTGATAGTCTTGTGGGAACTCCTTTGTAGATAACTATCTCCTTTTCTCTTGCTGCTTTTAAGAATCTCTCCTTATTTTTAATATTCAGTAATGTATATGATGTGTCTTGGTATGTGCTTCTTTGGATCCAACTTCTTTGGGAATTTCTCAGTTTCCCGGATTTCCTAGAAGTCTATCTCCTTTGCCAGATTGCAGAAGTTCTTCATTATTTTTTGAAATAAGTTTTCAATTTCTTGCTGTTGTTTTTCTCCTTTTGGCACCACTATGATTCAGATGTTGGAATATTTAAAGTTGTCCCAGAGGTTCCTAAGCCTCTCCTCATATTTTTGAATTCTTGTTTCTTCATTCTGTTCTGGCTGAATGTTTATTTCTTCTTTCTGGTTCAGACCATTGGTCTGAATCCCAGTTTCCTTCCCTTCACTGTTGGTTCCCTGTGCATTTTCCTTCATTTAACTTTTCATAGCTTTCACTTTTCCCTCTA
Source organism: Tonatia bakeri (assembly GCA_004024845.1). NCBI lineage: Eukaryota > Metazoa > Chordata > Mammalia > Chiroptera > Phyllostomidae > Tonatia > Tonatia bakeri. The sequence continues at coordinate 69,222 of PVIA01003806.1, forward strand.
TTTTGCGACCATACTCAACCAATTCTGTGAACATCCTGATTACCAGTGTTTTGAACTGTGCATCTGATAGGTTGGCTATCTTTTCATCATTTAGTTTTGTTTTTTCTGGAGTTTTGATCTGTTCTTTCATTTGGTCATTTTTTTTTTTTTGTCTCCATGTGCCTGTTACATAGTAAGGGGCAGAGCCTTAGGTATTCACCAGGCTGGGCAACCCAGGTTGCTGTGTTGTGGTGCTGTATGTGGGGGAGGGGTCTGAGAGGGAACAATGGTGCTTGTTCCACTCTCTGCCAGATTTCTGTCATTTCTCCCAGTACCCACAAGCGACTTGGGCCCTTTTGGTGCTGATTCCCAGGTGGGTGGGTTTGTGTATGTTCTAGGATCCTGTGAGTCTCTCCAACAAACTCTCCTGTGAGGTTGGGAGTTTCTCCTGCCACCATAACCCCCACAGACTTTTTTCATTCACAGGTTTTTTGGTTTTATTACCCCCACTAGAACCCTGGGTTGCACTGTCTGTCTCCCTCCCCAGTTGATCCTCCTGGTTTATCTGCACACAAATGTAGGATTGCCTGCTCCACCAGCCACCCCTGGCCCAGGTCCTCCAGCTACCACCTTGCTGCAAGTCCTTTATGCCCTGGCTGTCCATCTCTGCCCCTCCTACCAGTCTTTATGAATATTTCTTCTTTAACTCCTTGGTTGTCAGACTTTCATACAGTTTGATTTTCTGGCAGTCCTGGTTGTTTTTTGTTTTTAAAATTTGTTATCCTTCTTTTGGTTGTGCGAGGGGGCGCATAGTATTTACCTATGACTAGAAGTCCCCCCACCAACTTTTTATAAGTGTGAATAATATTCCATTTTCTGGATGGACCAATTTACTTGTTCTTCACTTACTGAAAAACATCTTGGTTGATTCCAAGTTTTAGTAATTATGATAAAGCTGTTATAAATACACATGTTCATGTTTGTTTGTTTGTTTGTTTGTTTGAATACAAGTTTCAACTCCTTTGGGTAAATATCAAGGAACATAATTATTGGATTTTAGGAGTATGTTTAATTTTGTAAGAAACTGCCACACTGTCCTCTGCAGTGGTGATACCATTTTGCATTTCCACCAGCAATGAATGAGAGTTCTGTTGTTCCCTATCCTTGTCAGTATTTGTTGCTGTCAGTGTTCTGGATTTTGGTAATTCTAATGTGAATGCAATTCTTCTATATTTTGGATAAAGAAACTGAGTCCTAGAGGGATGAAGTATTTGGGACCAAATTTTCCAGCCTTTAGTAGAAAAATTAGAGTTCAGGCCTTGATGTTAGAAATTTGATGGTACTGAATTTCTGGGGTTACATTGTTCGGTTAATTGTAAAACTCTATACATGGATCACTGCTTAGGTGAAGTACTTACTTAACGCAAATGTGCTTGATAATTAATGGCAACTAGAGGTGATTCCTTACCTGTGCTTCATGAATAAGATATTTCAGAGCTGACAAGACTATAGATTTATTGCCCAGCGCAGATGGGATTTGAGCTTGCTGTGATCACTCAGCTGTATGGATCAAATCATGCTTTCTAAATGCCATCCCTTTACCTACACTGATCAATGGGCTTTTGGTTATAAAGACAGGGTTGGAAGTGGCCTCTTTGATTTCTCTTGATGATTTCAAAGGCATTAAAAGATACCACCCTATTTGTGGGCACTTGGACTAAGGGTGAGAGTATGGTGCACATTGTGATAGCTATCCAAAGCCAGTCCTGACCTTTCTTTGCTGTTTCTTGAATGAGATTTTGAAATTGGCAGTGACAAAGTGGAAAGGATAGAATTTAGAACAATATAGCTAAGCCATACTTCAGGAAGATTGCAGGGGGAGCTAACACGGAGGGAAGAATATCATTCATGTCCTTTAAGAATGAAAGGTAACAGAAGGAAGGAATGGAGAACAGCAAAAGGGTAAGTGGTGCCAACGCAATTATAGAGTTAAGTAACCTCTCACTTAACTTTTCCCATCTTTATGTTGTTTATTGTTGTTGTTTTCTACAAAATGGTATGTGATGGCACAAAACTGGTTTGGGACTATTAGTTGTCTCATAATGAGCTAATTTCCAAATGGAATGGAATAATTTTTACCACTAGAAAATTTATATCAACTACTTTTAAATAGATGGTGGATAGAAATTACTTACAGTGCTAGCAGTTCATCATTATTGATTGATTAGAATCCCTTTTCAAATTCTGATAAGAGTAGAGATATTTTTCCTCCATAAAAATGTACATGTATCCATACTCAGTTTTTAAACATATCATCTTAGATTTATAGGCTCCCTGGAGGCAATTCCTGAGCTTCTGTTAAAGAATTCTTGGTTCAGACAGTCACAGCAGACTTTATAAGGAGAGCAGAGAAAGTGTGAGGAAATTTTAGAGAGGCATGTAGAGAGTAGTCAATAGTATTGGTGAAACAGAGTGGATGACTGAGCTAAGAGAGTTTTTTCTCCAGCTCACAGTCTTTCCGCCTCTTTATTGTCCCACTACTTAAAGATTCAGTAACCTTGGTAAAGATTTGTGCCCTTCACTACTCACGGCTTCTTTTTTTTTTTCCTCATTCACCTCTGAAGATTGAAACTCTGCAAGGAACTAGCAGTCAGACTGCAAATGCCTCTGAGCCTAATAGCTACTTATATCAGCTGTGGCAGTAAAATGGTTACAGCAACCCAAGTTTCTGGGAAGTGTGTACTCAGCTTCAACTGTACAGCCCGTCATTTAGGCCATTGCTTCTTGAACTTTAATATGCTTTCATCTTCCTGGGGATCGTGGTGATGGGAAGACTCTGGTTCTGGGTCTGGGGTGAGTTGTGGTCTGCATCACTAACAAGCTCCCAGATGGTGGGTTGCTGCTGATCTGTGGGCTGCCCCGTGAACAACATGCCAGGGTTTTCTTAGGGAGCCAGCAGTACTGTGCTCATCATTGTGGGCTAAACTTTGTTTGTGTGTGTCAAATCACCTATGGTTATTTTCTCAGAAAATGCTAATATTTAATACAAACTCCACAGAAGATTTTGAGTGAAAAAGGAAGTAGAGAATTATTTAACTTTTGAAAATGCTAAATTTTTCAGAAAATTAAAAAGCAACTTTCTGATATAATTAAGTGGTGGCTAGTATGTGTGTAACAGCATCTCCTGCGGCACAGCCTGGGAAACAAGAATAGCACAGATACACCTGTCCAGTCTCCACATGAATGTCAGCTAGAAATAGCCACAGGAAGCTTACTCTACTTGCCTAACAACACATCATTTACAGATATGTGGTTGCATAAAAAAGCTTAGCAAATTTCATAATAATGTGGAAGCTATTTCCTCATACTCATTTCAGGGGCTGAAATAAAAATATTTTAGTATAACATTCATGTACTAATGCACATATTTTTTTTTACTTTTTTTGGTCACTCCAGATGAGTTGGTTTATTTCCAGGTGATACAGAATTTGGGTTAGAACAAAGCCTGAAGAACGTACTTTGAAAGAATTCTGGGCTGGGTTTACTCTGACCCCGCAGTCAAGGTTGAAAGAGCTGAGTGAGAATTAAAGAGATGAGCCCCTGCATGATGATGATGATGATGATTTTATAGAAGTTTACTCTTAAACATACGACAGGCTCTGAGACAACACTTTATTCTAGCTATAGGTAGCAACAAATGTTATGATAAGAATCCAGATGTGAAAACAGAAATGGAATTAAGGATCGCCATTTCCCCAGACACAGGGCACAGCCTTTCTTAATTTCACCATGGCCAGGGGCCCTGGGACCCTGGGCCTTCCCTTTTAGCTCCTCAGATTTCTTTTGTTCCTCTTCCTGTGTCTGCCTGAATGACTTACCTTCCTCTTCTATCTCCTTGGCCTCCTTCTTGAGCTGCTCCAGGGGCTTCTGCTTACGTTTATGGCCAGACATAGTGCCTGCCACCCCTTCCTCTGACCTTGCTGTGTTTTTTCACATTCAACAAAGCTGAAATTAGGGTATATGTCACACCCAATGGAGTTTTACAGCTGCTGTTGACCAGGATGGCAGTTGTAAGGGTGGTGTCTCTATGTGTGAATGAGTGAGCTGAATTGCTATTCTTGTGGCAAGGATGGACAATGGCAACCTATTTACATTTCTGTCAAAACCATCAGCTCTATTTGAGGAAGGAATATGAGTGCAGAATGGGTGTCAGCAGCATGAAAGAAGAGGCTGGGGACAATTTTCAGAAATGCTATATCACCAATGCTCTGAAAGCAGAGAGGTTGATACTGGGTGACATGGTATCAGTGACTCTGAGATGAAATGCCACTCAGGAAAGTTGGATTCTACATGTGCAGAAGTTTTTTAAGGCCGCTGTTAAAATACATTTTCCTTATATTTCATGTTTAACCTATGAACAAAAATAATAGCCGTGATAAAAACCCATCAGTTAATGAGTTTGGAAGAGCTCTTCCACTAAGTATAAAATAAAAATCTTAGTTTGACTAGGAAGCATTTTTTTTTTATTTCCTAGGTTTGTGACATAGATAATGGCAAACTGATTTGATGAAATATTGGAGTTGAAAGCATACATGCTGGGAAAATAAAATTATCCCAAATCATAAAATTGTAGTTAATGGAGTAAAAAAATTCAAGAAATTGTTTTTAATCAGCAAGTATCTAAATCAATCAGGACACATAAGGTCTAAGAACAGAGTGAAGAATAGTGGGTGATGCTGTGAATTAGGAAACCTGGGAGTACATTTGTTTTTGATACTGAGCAGTTATGTGACCTTGGGTAAGTCATTTTAATTCTCTGGATCTCAGTTTCCTAAACTGTGAAACGACCAGCTTACCTTAGATGATCTCCAGTGTACTTTGAAGACCTTGGATTTTGCATAAAAAAAAAATGCAGGGGATGAAAAGTCAAGCTTACCCGCTGTGTGTTGTTTTATCCCCTTTATCACAATAGAATTTTTCTTGATGAGCAAATGATCTTGCTTACATTTTAGCTTAATCTGAACCAGGGTTCACTTAGCTGAGCTCTGTTCAACTCCCATTCAGATGGAAAACAATTGGTCTGTCTCTTCTTTTGTTTAATTTTTAAATTTTTATTGTTTATGCAATTATAGTTGTTCCTGCTTTGTCTCCCTTCCCCACCTGCACTCAGCCCCACCCTCTCTCCTCCCTACATCAATCCCCATATTGTCGCCATTGTCCATGGATTATGCATAAGTGTTCTTCAATCGCTTCACCATCTTTCAGCCAGTTCCCCTCTCCCCTCCTGACACTGTTAGTTCATTTTATGTATTTATGTTTCTGTTTCTGTTCTGTTCATTAGTTTATTTTGTTCATTAGGTTCCACATATATGTGAGATCATGTGGTATTTGTCTTTCACTGACTGGCTTATCTCACTTAGCTTAACATTCTCCAGGTACATCCATGCTGTCACAAAAGGTAAGAGTTTCTTCTTCTTTTTAACTGCTGAATAGTATCCTATTACATAAGTGTACTACAGATTTTTTTATCCATTCATTTACTGACGGACACTTGGCTATTGTAAATAGTGGTTGCTGAGAACATAGGGATGCATATATTTTTGTACATTGGTGTTTTGGGATTCTTAAGATACATGCCCAGGAGTGGAATCATTGGGTCAAAACGGAGTTCCACTTTTAATTTTTTGTGTATATGCCAAACTCTTTTCCAGAGTGACTGCACTGCACTGCATTCCGAGCAGCAGTGCACTAGGGTTCCCTTTCCCCACGTCCTTGCCAACACTTGTTTGTTGGTTTATTAATGATGCCCATTCTGACAGGGTCAAGGTGATATCTCATTGTGGTTTTAATTTGCCCTCTCTGTTGATTAGTGATGTTGAGCATTTTTTTTTTCATATGCCTATGGGCCACCTGCTTGTCCTTTTTGGAGAAGTGTCTATTCAGGTCCTTTGCCATTTTTTAATTGAATTGTTTGTCTTCCTGGTGTTGAGTTTTATTAGTTCTTTGTATGTTTTTGGAGATTAAACCTTATCAGATGTGTCATTGGTGAAAATGTTCTCTCATATAGTTGGTTCCCTATTCATCATGCGGTTGGTTTCGTTAGCTGTGTAGAAGCTTTTAAATTGGATGTAGTCCCATTTGTTTATCTTCTCCTTTGTTTCCAGTGCCCTAGGAGATACATCGGCAAGCATACTGCTGCATGAGCTATCTGAGATTTTACTGCCTATGTTATCTTCTAGCGCTTTTACGATTTTGTGATTTACATTTGTCCTTTATCCATTTTGAATTTATTCTTGTGTAGGTGTAAGTTGGTGGTCTAGTTTACTTATTCTTTCTGCACATATTGGTCCAGTTTTCCCAGCACCATTTTTCAAAGTGACTGTCTGGTCAGTCTCTGCTTAACCATTATATGGATATGTGAAAAAGTATAATGAAAAGATTTTATGAATATTAAATAAATAAATAAATAAATAAATTTAATATTTTATGAATATTAAATAAAGATTAAATAAATATTTAATAAATATTAAATATTACATAAATATTTTATTTAAGAAAAAGTATAATGAAAGTTAAAAAAAGATTTTATTTATGTTTTTCTCTTTCTAGATAAAATAATCTTAAATTCTTATTTACGAAAAAAATAAATGTGCAATTTTGTAATAATGTCTGTTATATCAGCTTAACATTGGGTTTTTGGTTGCCCACCAGCCATTCCCCTTTCTAAACAGTGCCCTGATTCCTTTTCGAAGAATGACCTCTTTCACCTTGGGCTTTGAATAAGATCTCTGCGCTTCTGTAGCAGCAGGTGGGCATTTTCCCCAGACCTAACCCATCACCTATTTTTGTGTGTGTGGGGCGAGGCGGTTACAACAATATGAAAGACAGTGTTCACTGGCTCCTGTGCAGTGTCCTCAAAAGATGACCAAGTTGGTCCTGTGTCCTTGATTTGCAAAGCTGGCCACTTTCTGACTGATGCTGAACTGCCTCTAAGCCTGGCTCAAAGATGTTTTGCCATTTTGAGCTCTCCAAGATCACTCTAGTAACTTGTCTTTCTGTTTAGTCAGTATGGGTTTCTGACTGACGCTTACAGTTGAGGAAGCCTAAGAAATTCAGGGATAAAATTTGTGTGGGAAGTTCCTGGACTCCAGTATTAAACCTAATAGCTCAGCCTCCCAGTGTCTTGAGTGAACTATGGAGAGGGTAGAGGGACACTCTCAAGATTTTGCGATGTCTCACCACACACCACATTAAAAAGGTTCAAACTTGACTGGTGTCCAAAACTAAAATATCTCTATATGTTGTTTTTACTTTTCCCTTGGATTTATCAAAGCCTATCAGTTTGTGTGATGGACTTTGATTTTGACACAAACTACATCTCCAAATAGAACTTTGAAATGTAATTTTTATGGTATCCTTCTGTCCATACTTCGAAGTAATTGTACCCCTTCTTTGACTGATTACCAAATGTAGTATGCAAAAAAGTATTTGAGAAGGAAAGGCAGTAAAAAATCTGTTTTATTCTATTTGGATATCTCTTTACAGAGGAAGAAGAAACAAATATTTGTGTGTATATGCTGTATTGGTTTCACTTATTAATTCTAACGTTTTGTTAATTTTTTTCACAAGCCAAAATTGCTATTTTTTTGGAAACCTATTATCCTGCTTCTACTATTTCACGTATTAAAAACCATTGTTTATTTAAGTGAAAAGAAATATAGAGGCAAAAGACAGAAAACTCTTAAAGAAAACAACTCATGGTTCTCTGAGTTACTTCTCTGGTACAGACAAACTCTAGAGGATTGAAGATGCCTTTTCTTGTAGTCCTTCTGCTTTTTACCCTGCCCTTTCCAGATGGCTTTCCCTCTCCCACCTGAGGTTCACAGGAGACATTCCTGCATATCTTTAGGACAGCAGCTAAAAGTTTAAGTTCTAGAATTACATTTTGTGTATGAATACTACCAGATTCTACTAATGATGTGAACTTGGGGATATTAATCAATGTCTGAAAACTCAAATTTCTTCATCTATAAAACAGAATCAGCCAGAATATATCCTCATATGATTATTATGAGGTAACTGATGTAACACACTTAGCAGAGTACCTGGTACCATATTAGGCCTTTGATGCTTGTTACTTGTTGTGGTTACCTTTATTTTATCTTAAGCAATAGACAGATGCAAATACATAATGCAGGCAGTTTGAATGAATCATATGGTGTATGGATGGACTGTGGAGGACAGAATGTGAGGCAGCCAGACTAGGAGTGTGCTGTTGTGTAAATCTGATGTGGTGTTTAAAGCGCCGGGTACGATGGGTGGATGCTAATGATCAAAAAGAGGGACAAACAAAATGGAGAATTAATGGAAAGGGCTTGCTGTTGATCAGGTGAGGATATCCAAGGGAAGAGTCATTTCTGAGTAGGTGACTTAGCAATGGTAGGGGGAATAGGTTCAGGAAGAGGAACCATTTTGTTGAGTATAGGTGTCATCCACACAGAAATGTCCCTCCAAGAAGAGAGGAAGTCAGGTCAAAGCAGGGAAAGGGCTGAACTGAAATTTTTGGTAGTTTTTTTGTATGAATAAACAGAGCTTATCATCTTTTTGTTTTGTATGGGGTACATCAGAAAGTTGTGGGCAAGCAGTGACTTTTGAAAAACATGTAGCCTTAGGGAACCTCAGTTTCTCCCTCTGTAGACCTGATGTTGAATGATTTCTATGGGTCACCTCTCCAATGGAAATGGATGGCAAAGTGTTAATTTAATAATTAGTTCTGTTAAAATGAGAGTTAACATATAAAAGTAAATATCTTATTATCCTTTATGTAATTTAAAAAATTAGTTTTTTTTCAAGGCATTTGAAATGTTTAAGACTTGAAAAAAGGAGACTATTGTAAAAAGCATGTTCACAAGGCAAAAAATCTATCTTCTTCTCTATACAGTGCTCTCAAATCTGATGCAGGGTCCACACATATAACACCCCATCCCCCACAAAGACCAACAATGAGTGCACAGTCCATCAATAGCCTAAGTGTTTTTTATATGCATATATAATAATATAGAAAATAAGATTAACATCAAAGGAAATATATACAAAGAGATGATTTGTCTGTATCAGAAACAGAAACCATAAGTATGAAAATACATATGCATGAAACCTTCACAGTTGAGATATGTGTGTGTAAACCATTCTCAATGAAATACAAGTGTGATGGTTAAGCATGTAAATTTGGATTGCAAGTATAGACTCCAATTGTGCTCACCTAATCGTCCATTGTGTACACAATTTACCAATTTCCACGCTAAACTAGACAGGCTCAGATATTACCTGGACATCACTTAAATGTCCATGGCTTGCAAGTTTAGAGGTGTTCAAAACAAGAAGGCTCACTTCCTTGGCAGGCTCATCACTTTGTGTCATTTATCCTGCTTGTATTTTTATGAACAAAGTGCCCACAGCTTATTTCTCAAGCTTATTTTCTTTCAATTCTAGTGAGTTAAATTTATTTTTGTATGTATTAATAAGAAAATTTATTTTAATTTATTTTATTTTGCTGACAATTGTGTTGATTCAGGTAAAGTCATTATATTTGTATTTGTTTCATGGGCTATAGAGTTTGGAGTAGTCTTTGAACCCAACTATACTTTAATAGTATGTTTTAGCTTTTGGTATCTTAATTTATAAAATTGTATCTCTTTTCGGGAATAGTTTTATGTTAAAGATTGGATTTGAAAATTTATATCTCTTCCCTAATTTTCATCATCAAATAATTATTTCAGTATATGGTATCTTCTTTGATTCTGAGGTCACACAGGACTGAGTGCATGGTCCTTGGCAGAAAATTTTGGTTGAAGAGATGTGTGTTGGAACTGTGAACCCCGAGAAAGAAGACACATACTAAGTAGGGCTCCCGGTGGCTAACTGGGCTCAAATTTAAAAAAACAGAACCTAGCAGCCATTTCTACACAGGGGCATCTCACACAAACTGCATTTCAAGGAGAAGCCTGCACTGAGCTATCTGCCTCTGCACTGAACTGCCAGGTGTTTCTGCCAGGCAGTCTGAGCCAGCTCTTATAAAGGAGTTCCTGGAAACCTATTTCAACTAATAGGGCTGTGGCTTTCCCCATACAATTGGAGCTACATAGCTATACTCAGCCAGAGTGGCTCTATTCTGACCAATCAAACTGTGAGGATTTGGAGCCCTCATTTGCTTGAGGACAGACCAATCAGGGGCCAGGGGCAGAGACTTCTGTCCATATAAGCCAGCTTCCCTCCAGCTCTGGGAGTGCACTTTCCCTTTCCACCAAAGACTGTGACTCCCTGACTGAGCTGAAACACGGAAAATGTCTTGGTGGAGCAGAGTAGAGCAGAGCAGAGCATACCGGCACAGTGCAAAGCTGACCAACAAGGAGCAGAACAGAGCTGTCTAGCCAGAGAGGTGTTTGGCCTCAGGCACCCCAGGCCCCTGGGCTGCCTCACAGCTGTGCTGTTATCACACCCATGTTGTAGTGCTGTGTCACAATTGAGCTGTTTTGTACTAAAGTTTTTTCTTTACTGCACCCCAAATTGTTGGCATTTAATTTGTGCCAATGACCATTGGTTAACAGAATGGACTTATGATTAGTTATTTAAATAAGTAGAAAAAATCTGGAAATAGAAGTAAATTATAGTGTTTTCTTCTAGAGGTATATAGAAGAACTTTCCTCTTCCTTTTGCTGTGCCCACCTGAAGTGTTATTTTTGGGAGCTATTTATGCCTCCCTCCTGTAGACATTGACAGCATGATGGTCAAGAGCTCAGTCCTGGACTCAGGACTTTGGGTTCAAGTAGCAGATATGCCAATTACTAGCTGCAGGACATTGGCTACATTTCCTAATCTGTGCAAGTTTAAAATTTTTAACTAAAAATTTAAAACAGCAATTCCCTAATAGATATCTGCATTTATGGTATAATACATATGAGGCATTTGGGTATAGCAAGCACATGCTTGTTATTATCATTATTATTTTTTCTTAGAGTTGCCATTTCTTCTTATATATGCCAATGCTTTATCAGAATTTTCATGGCTCAGACAAATAGCACTTTTTTATTCAAAGGCAAACCTATTATGAGTCCCTTTTTATAGCTCTACAGTGGGAAAGACTTTTCAAGTTTTTAAAAGAAAAACTTTAAAAAACTCAGAACTATTTATTTTGAAAATATTCATGCATATACACACAAAAGAAAGACAATGAATACACACTACTTGGAGTCCAACCACACAAATGGACCTTTCTCAGAGTATTCATGAGGTTCTCTTTACCAAAGATATATTTTAAATTTTATAATAATCTCTAAGGTAGATTTTGTACTGATGAGAAATAATGATGAGAAAATTAAGACCTTTCCCAAGGTCAGAGACCTAACAATTGTGCATTTTAGGATGTATCCACTGTACGAAACCTCAATTTTTTTTGAATTACATGAAGTTGATTTTTTAGTTGTATTAATAAAGTACAATTATTTACAGCTATTTTTGAATTAAAAAAACACTAAGAATGACAACAATGTGCCCCAGTTTCTGACAACTTTAGCTTAAGCATGCTTATTGATACAGAATATTGTGAAATGTAAGTCAAATGAGGTACATGTGAAAACAATTGTTCATCTATTTTGGGAATATAAACATTTCTCTGAAGAGGAAACAAACCACCTTTTCCAAAATTTAACTGCTTCCTTTAAGTCACACCGAATTTTTCTTCTTTTACTCACTGAATTGTTATTGGGTTGAATACCGCTCAAATAAATAAATAAAGCTATTTCTTTCCATTAACTTGCCAGCATGTAAAAAGGCTAGGATATTGATTTACTTCCAGCAATCAATTTAGAGGAAATTTTTCTAGATGTAGTTCAGCTTTTATTTCTTCTAGTTTCACTGCAAGCCAATAGTCTGTTTTGTTTTTCTGGCCTTGCAATTCCTTCACAGTCAGCTTCAGTCACATGATAGATATATTTCTATTATTTGTTTTAACAAAATTATTATTGAAAAGGAAAAACAAGATATAATGAGAATAAATTGCTAAATTTTTATTAGACTCTATATTGCATTTAGATAAAAGGAGAAAATATAGAAAAGTCAATAGCAAAAGTCTCTCAAGGTAAGTTTGTTTATCCAAAAAGCAATAATGAATATATATTTATATATTCTAAATATAGTATATGGTACATGTAATAGTAAATATATATGTATATAGTAAATAATAATATATAGTATTGGGTTGGCCAAAATGTTTGTTTGTTTTTTTCTGTAAGATGGCTCTAGTAGTGCTTAGTTGTCTTTAACTTCATTTGAAACAGTTTTGTTAGATTGTACTGTGACAACTGTCTTATCAGTGTACATTTAAAAAACTTATCAAAATTGGTAAATTGTGTAACCATTTTAATATTGAAGATGGAAGGAAATATGCAACATTTTCAGCATATTATGCTTTATTATTTCAAGAAAGGTAAAAATGCAATTTAAATACAAAACACAGGTATGTGCAATGTATGGAGAAGGTGCTGTGACTGTTAGAATGTATCATAAGTGGTTTGCAAAGTTTCCTCCTGGAGATTTCTCAGTGAATGATGCTCCATGGTCAGTTGGATAGACCAGCTGAAGTTGGTGGGGAGCAAGTTGAGACATTAATTGAGAACAATCAACATTCTACCACATGGGAGATAGTCAACATACTCAAAATATTTAAATTAAGCATTGAAAATCATTTGTATCAGTTTGGTTATGTGAATTGCTTTGGTGTTTGGGTTCCACCTAAGTTAAGCGGTGATGGGGGTGCTTCTTGATCATATTTCTGCATGTGTTATCTACTTAATCATAAGAAAAATGCTCCATTTTAAAAACAAATTATGGTGGGTGATGAAAAATGAATAACTTACAATGATGTGAAAGAGAAGTGAAATGTGGGGCAAGTGAAATGAACCACCACCAGCCACACCAAAGACTGGTCTTCATCCAAAGGTAATGTTGTGTATATGGTGGGATTGGAAGGGAGTCCTCTGTTATGAGCTCCTTCCAGAAAACCAGACAATTGATTCCAAGTACTGCTTGCAATTATACCAATCAAAAGCAGCACCCGATGGAAAGTGTCCAGAATTAGTCAACAGAAAATGCATAAACTTCCATCAGGATAACACAAGGCCATATTTCTTTGGTGACCAGGCAAAAACTGTTACAACTTGGCTGGGAAGTTCCAATCTATCTGCTGTATTCACCAGACGTTACGCCTTTGGATTCCCATTTATTTCACTCTATACAAAATTCTCTTAATGGGAAAAAGTTCAATTCCCTGGAAGACTGCAAAAAGCACTCAGAACAGTTCTTTGCCAAAAAGATAAAAAGTTTTGGGAAGATGGAAGCAAAAAGTTGCCTGAAATATGGTAGAAAGTAGTGGAACAAAACAGTGAATATGTTCAATAAAATTATTGGTGAAAACAAAAAATGTGTCTTTTATTTTTACTCAAAAACTGAACAAACTTCTTGTCCAAGCCAATACATGCCAATAGCATTTGTGTATACAAGGTCCAGGACAAAAACTTCCCCTTTTTTATCTCAAAATCATAAGCATGTAGCTCTATAACATAACAGTGTCTCACTCAAGCATACCATATGATACTTTAGTTGAAATGTTCAAATTAAAACTATAAATTATTACACCCATATAATACCTTACCAACCACACTCAAGGAGGCCTTACTTCTGCCAGACCTGTATATTCAGAGATATTATATGGAGAGAGAGAGAGAAGGAAGAAGAGAAAAAAGTAAAATGAAGCACTGTGTCCCAGAAGCTGGATTTTATGTGTAGAAGTGTTCGACTTTTATTGCTGATTTATGTGTTGGAGCACCACAACAAAACTCTCTGCATGGGCTGCAAAAGGACTACTTCCACAACGAAGTATCATGTAGCTATTTCATTTGATGTGTGAGTTAGAAAAAAATCTTATTCATTGGAGTCATCCTTTTGCAGCCAAACCATAGATGATTTAAGATGGGGTCAAAAGATGGCATCTTTTAAAGTTTGAAAACATCAGTTCTGCCAATTTACTCATTACTATTAACAAGATCAAATCATAACAATATCCAGTTCAGTATGTCCTTATGTATTGTTGCTATTAAAAATGCCTGGCACTGCAGAAAAAATAATAATTATTATTATTTTTAAGAGTAAAAATAATAATAATAAAACAACAATTTGCTGGGAACTTACTATATGCCAGAATTTTACAAACATTGTCCTTTTTAAATACAAGGACTCTGCAATGAAGTTATTTTATAGGCAAAGAAATGGAGGCTTAGTTTAAAGTGAGCAAACTCCTGAGTAAGGGCTTGAAGACTTGTCTGCCTGGTTTAATAGACTTTGTTTTGTTGCCCTCAGTACCCAGCTGCTCTACCTAACATAAAATTGTGCATATGTGTAAAATTGTGTATAAAAGCACATATAAAAACCATATCCATATCTGTTTCTATGCATGTAAATACCTAACCCTATATCTATAAATTTTTATCTCTCTGTATATTTTTGTCTCTGTAACTTCATATGGAAATTAATATTATTTTAATATGTAAAATAATTGAAAAATTAGAGTATGATATGAACAAGTAAACTCTGCACTAAGTAGATTATGAAAAGTAGTCAAGAATGAAAATGGTAGAGATCATTATTTGCATTTACCAGAAAAAAAAATGTTACTTTGGACTTTTGCCTTATTGGCAAAGTGGGGCCATTTATGAACAGGAGAGAGAAATAAAGGAACAGAATGTGTAATTTTGGAATACTTAGTATGTATTTAGCATTGGAAGAGACAGCCTGTTTTTATGCATGCAGTGCTCTTATTATTCCCACTTTACAGATAATTAGAGGTAACTAACCCATGACCCAGAGCAGGACTTGAACCAAGGTCTGTGGTGGATCAAATGTTATGTGCTTTTCATGTTATCATGCAACCAACAGGACAACACATTTTGTTGCTGTTGTCGATAGGTTCTTGTTTTAGAAATTCTTGATTATGGTATTACAATGATTCCAATTTCCCCCCTTTGCCCTCCTGTGTCCAGCCCACTCCCCTGCTCCCACAGTCAATCCCCAGACCATTCTCCATGTCCATGGGTCATTCATACATGCTCTTTGACTAATCCCTTCTTTCCAGCATTCCCTCTCCTCCTCCCCTCTGGCAGCTGTTGGTCTGTTCCATGTTTCCATGACGCTGGTTCTGCTTTGCTTGTTAGTTTATTTAGAACAATGTTTCTAGAAAGTTGGTCTTCAGAAACAATATTTAGATAAATTGGAAGGGTAAAGAGACAGAAATGAGGGTAATTTTTGAGAATTTAATAAAGAAAATCAAGAGCTGACAAGAAGAAGCCTGAACTAAGGGTGTAACATTATCATCAGAGGAAAACAATATCATGATTTTATTCTTCCTGAGCATAAGTAGTTCTTAGTCTCTGACATGCTTGTAGTTTTCCAGAAGTTCAAAAGTCACTTCTTATCTACCATTTATTTGATAAGAGTACATCCATCAAACTTAGTCTTCGGAAGTATATACTTATAAATGCTTGTAGACTGTCAGATAATTTAAGAGTTTAGAAATAAGTAAAGTGTGTATATAGAATTTACCAGATGTGTAATAGGCCAAGCTGACAGAAGAGAATCAGTTTCTGATTCTCACTAGGTGCCCCACCACTCTACCCAGGGATTTCTGGGTAGAGTGGTGGGGCACCTAGTATTTTTAAATGAACTCACAGGTACTGATTACATGGAATTATACTTAAAGACTTGAGAGTGTTAAAAAATGAGATTGCTGATCAATTCCAGTGGTTTTACTATTAAGGAATTCTGAGGACTAGAAATTGGCAAACTGGAGATAAGCAAATATCATTCTGAGCTTTAAAAGGGAAGAAATATTTTGCAAACTAGAGAATGGCAAGCTTTATTGATCTCTGGGAAGACAAGAATGAACCAGAGGAGGGAGGTTTCACACTTCTCTAAGAGGAAGTGATGGTCATTAGGACCCCATATGGACTCACTAAGATCAAAGTATGTGAGAATAATGCATTTCATTTTTGAATGGCATTGATTTTCTGGTTCAACAGGCCAATGTGGTGACTTCTCTCTAGGCCTTTCATTTATGTAGCTGCTTGATTATTTTGCATCTGCCCTGCCTACAGATCTTCAAAATCCCATCCTCATTCTTTCCTCTCACTTGATGACCTTATTTCTTTTTTCACTGAGAATATAGAAGCTGCCCTGGCTAGTGTGTCTCAGTGGATTGAGTGCCGGCTTGCAAACCAAAGGGTTGTTGGTTCAATTCCCAGTCAGGGCACATGCCTGTGTTGCGGGCCAGGTCCCCAGTTGGGGGTGCACGAGAGGCAGCCTCATATCAGTGTTCCTCTCCTTCTCTTTCTCCTTCCCTTCCCCTCTCTCTAAGAATAAATAAATTAAATCTTAAAATAGAAAGAGTATGGATGCTATCAGAGGGAATTATCATGTGCTTGTTCCACCAGAAATCTCCCTCTTTCCGCATCTATGCTCACGTAGTCTGCTTTTCCCCTCTCCTGGGGATGAGCGGTCCTGATCCAAAGTAAGTCCAGCTCTTCCTCCTGTCTTCTGCACCTCATCCCCTTTTGCTTATTCCAGGCCGGCCCTGTAACAATGCCCCTTCTTTCTTTGGCTCCCAAACAAATAGAATCTTATTAGTGAATCTAACTTCTTGTGATTACTTCATTTATTCCCTTCAGACAAAACTCCTTGAAAGAGTTGCTTGTATTTGCTATATTTAATTCTCCTCTCCACGTTTTCTTGTGAATCCCTGTTTTTAAAGTTTTGGTAGGTGTGTTCCAGTGGAACTGCTCTTGCTAGTATTATCAATAATGATGCCCTGGGGTTTTGACTTAATTTGTCTGGAGTGGGACCTGCCTGAGTCCTGTTTTTTTTGTAAGCTGTCTAATTGATTATAAAGTGTGGCCTGGACTGAGAACTGGTGATCCTTACAAGTAAGGATCAGATCCCTTTGAGGGCTTACTGCATTATAGTGGGGGCTACCTCTGAGGGTCTACTTCAGATATCCAGACAGCTCTTCTTTTGGGTGGTTCTGTAATAGGGTGATTTTTCTGTATTATTCTTTCTAAAAGTTACTGCAGAGCCCCCTTAAATAGAAAGTTTGCAATGAATTTTAAAATAAGATTATGATTTACAAAAAATTGATTCTATTCATGAATTTCCTGAAACATAGCTATTACATGAGGCCAGGTACATATTTATTTCTCAGTCTTTTGCAGATGCTTGTATGCCTTTATAAACTAATAATCAGAAAGAATATGAGACATAAGCAAATCATTATAATAACTTTACTTTGTCTCATGTGAACCATCTCCCAAACAATTTAAAATGTTTTATATCTTTGTAGGACAATACTTGCTATGTGTTATTTTTGAATTGAAATATTTTCCCAGACTACTAGAAATTCATAGATGTCCTTAGGCTGAGGGTTCTTTTGCTTGTGTGCACAAAAACCTTTGAGGAGTTAAGTGTTATGTTTTGAAAATGTAATAGTGGGCAAATTTTCTATCTATCAATCTCTGGGTCTGTCATCTGCTTCTACAGTGCTTATCATCCTATCATCTATTTGCTGTGTATTTTCTCAAGATGTATGTTTTGTACTTTTCTCTGTATTTATGGCACATGATGACTTTCGAAGTTTACTTGTTTCTATTTCTCTTTTGAGAAAGATCAAGATAACACAGTGTACAGCATTAGAAAGAGTGAGAGAAATAGTTGACTTTTCAACATTCCATATTAACTTTGAAGATGAAGTCAGCAGTAGAATAATCTGAAAAGTCTCAGAGGCTTCACCAGAGAGAGAAAAGGTCAGAACCTGTGCTAGGTTAGTTTTCCAGCCCCAGATCAGTCACCAGTTAGACACGTGCTTTTGAATGTGTTTTGAATGTGTCTATGTGTTTCAGGCCTCAATTATGTCAAGAGTTTAACTTTCAGGTTATTCCAAAATGCTTGGGAATGTACAAGAATTTATATACCTGAGAAAACAGTAATCTATCTTTTCATAGATATTTTATTGTTTCATAAAAGAAAGGAAATAATGTTATATTAACTGTGAATAACCCTTTTTACAGTGAGTGCTAAAATAAATTAATCTGCTAATTTTCCTTTATGGAAAGTATCAGAGAAATTCAATCTGTCTTTGAGTACAAACATGAGAGTCAGAAAAGCAGTAAATGCAGTTTCAGTTGCATTCATCTCCTTTCAGAGACTGGAGACAAACCTGGAACTTTCCCAAAAGACCTAAGTAAATAGAAAGGAAATTTTAGAAATTTGAATCAAAGCCAGAATAAACTAACGTTTCTGTTGAGGATGGGTTATTGCACAGGAATCACACAAAAAATATATCTCAAGATGTATTTAGGTACAGAAACTAGGCCAAGTTGTTTTAATTGAAATTTTCAGCATTAGAAAGTTAATTTGCATCAATAATAATCTGTCTGAGTGATTACTAGGGATAAACAGAAAGGGTGTTTTGAGCAATGGCACTTTTTCTTCCCAACACAGTGCCAGCAGAGTGACCTGTGATCACTCAGTAGAGAACAAAATTCTAACCAACTCTGTTATTATTATTATAGTAAAATAAAGTTTGTATTAAACAAGTTTTACATTTTAAGGATTTAGCTCAATTTTATTTATAGCTACTTATAATAAATTTGATAATGTTCACAAAAGACTTACCTATGGTGGAATGTAGCCTAATTTATAGAAGTAAATGTAAACCTCATTAATTTATTCAGTAACTATTTACTGAGTGCCTACCATGATGAGGTGCTTTGTTAAATAACTGATTATTTTTTGCTCTTTCTAGCCTTACTTTTGCTAAGTATGAACCATATTTTACTCTGCATTAAATGTGTTTTTGGTTTTATGCTAGCAATAAAAATGGGTACTTTGGAAGATTTATTTTAGGATATATTTTCATTTTTTTAACTTACCTTTTCAACAGTTTATTGAATCATCAGTTTTGTTTGGGCTTCTATGAAATTCTGTTAGGTGTGCCTGTTCCATTGAGTTCACAGGTGGCACTGCTCACATGCAAACAGAAACGTGAGGGCTCCACAGGGGTCACCTGGAAGCTTAACTGCTAATTCCTTCTTCTATAACAACACGAGAATTCAGTATCCTGACCTTTGTAAGTATATCCATTAGAAATTGAAAAAGAAAGAAAACGAGAGTACCAAAAACATAATCTTGGAGCAAAACAATGTTCATGAATTGGTTTGTCCCACATAGGTAACCCTGGACACTTGGCACAGTGCGTGTTTCACAATCTTGCAGCTAGAAAATGAGGACTGATAAAAACACAAAATTCCTAGGCTGGGCAGACTGGCAAATCCAACCCAATATTTGGTCTCTTTTAGTCAGAAGATTGTATAGTTCAAGGTGCATAAACCTCTATAGCATTGTGGTTTGTAACAATGCAGACCTGGGCTTGAATTGGTTTATCACTTACCAGTCCTGTGACCTATTTAACCTCTGTAAACCACATGAAACGCTGGTAAAATGGAATAATAATTTCTATCTCAAACTACAATTATTGAGGATTAAATGGAATACTGAAAATAAAGCATTTATTACAGCCATTAATCTGTGGTTTTAAAATTCATTGATCAAATCCTATCTTCATTGGTATGTATTCTGAATGTTATTAATTGGTCTTTTTTGGACACCAGGGTCTCTAGCATATGTTATAGGTACAAGGTTTATCACTGTATGATGGGAGAGAGAAGAGATAAATTTGTAGTTATGATCAAAAGTACACAGATCCTTCTTAGTTTTATTGTCTGCATATAGTTCCATTATGGGAAAAAAAATTTCCATTTTTTAAATCATTTTTCTTAGTAAAGCCACCAGACCTTTGTTTTACATTATGATATGTTTTGTACAAAGACAAGATAGCAAAGAGATTAAAAGCAGAGCTTGGAAATTAGGCTGCCTGGATTTCTGTTGTGGTTTTAGGATTCACTAGCTGTATGACTTCAGGCTATTTATCTCTCTCTGTTTTCATTTCCTTAACTGAAAAAAAGGAGATAATAATATTACCTGTTCCTTAAGATTGTTGTGAGGTTTAAATGTTAAAGCATACATAAAGTTCTCAGAGCAGTTCCTATCTCATAGTGAGCAATCAGTAAACACTGGTTATTATTAACATCATACAGCATATACTATTTAAATATGTTTAAAGGTTTATGTGTATGTGTGTCTGTGTGTTAAGGCTTAGAACTATGAAGTGCTATATGAGGCAAAATAATACCAGCATTCTATATTTCACACATTTGTCCTTACCAATTTAAAAAATATATCCAATAACTATCTGTGTTTGGTAATATTACATTTAGTCATAGGGATAATAGTGTCAGGTATAAATGGCACAATTAAACACACAACAGGAGCTAAGTCGCTCAGAAAGTTGCAATGCAAATATCCTTTTCTAAAAGCCTTGCAAATGCACAACAAGAAAAAATGAAGGTATCTTATTTCATTCCCTGGTGGGACTTTATCCACTTCAAACATGCTACATAACTCTGCTCATGAGCAACCTTGGCTGAGACTCCCTGCCTTGTCATGTAGGCCTTCTAGAGAAAGAAACTGATGGACATTGATCCTATTTTTTAAAGAGTCAATACATTAGCAGTCTAAGTTAAAAGTAGAAGCCTGCCGTGTGAGTCTTGGTGATATTTTGGAATATGTTTAGTTTAAAAGTGCTAATATTAACATACACTTGGAATTGTTTATAAATTATTGTGACATGAAATTTTCATCACATGAAATGTTTTAAAATGACATTTATTCTGTTTATTCTACAACTATAAAATTAATTTGCTCATTCATTTACTAAAAACTTACTTATTAAGTATCATAATATATTAAGTGCTATACTAGGCACTGAGATACCAGGATTGATTATAGTTCTTTGACCTCAAGGGGCTGACAGTCTATTAGGGGACAAAAGGAAACTGAAGGACTTTGAATCAATAGGCACTATGTTTGATTTATACAGAAAGATTTAGAGGACAGATGAGAGGTTTTTAATTAAGACTAGGGTGGGTATCACCAAAGGCTTCCAAGTATTAAATCTTCAAGTACTGGCATGAGTAAGCTAATGGGTGTGAAGGTTGGGCAACAGGGTATGGGCAAGTGATGGGAGAAAACTGGGGTGTACCCTGGGCAAAGGGAATGGCTTGTGGGAAGGGTCAAAGAGATGTACTAGCATGAACTTTTGGGGACCAGCAAATATTCCATGTGGATGGAGCACAGGGACTGATGTGTGTACTGAGACAGTCCAGCACCCTCTCCCAGGCGGTTAGAAACTGAATGCTGGGTGAGACTGGAGAGGTATCAGGGGAGCCTAGGGCAGGAGTAGGGACTGGAATGTCCCTTGCCCATGAGCCACAGTAGAGCCCAAGGGATGATTAAAGAGACAACACTTTGAAGAGAATGAGAAATTGAAAGCTCGCAGAACTGACATCCAAGGAGGCAACCAGGAAGTGTTCAGATTGGAGGCAGGGACTTAAACCAGGAACTCAGAGGAAAGCAGAGGCTCAAAGCTGTGACCTGGGTGTGATGTGGAACTTGGAGGAATTTCCTGAGCAGCCGGAACATAGCTGCAGCAGATTTTTATAGGGCACTTGCAGCCTCCTGAATGGGTGAGGAGGGAGCTGTTAAGGGCACTGATCTGGCTCAGGCAGAGGGCTTCGAACTAAACTGACAAGCTTGAACTGTATCCTGAAAACTCTGGGGAGTCATTGCAGGGGTTTAAGCAGGGCAATGGCATGATCGGATTTGCGTTTTAAAAAGATCTTGTTGGCTGCTGCGTGTGGAAGAATTGAAGTTTGTGAGCCTGAAGGTGTGAAGATCAGCTAGGAGGGTTTGTACAAGGAGAGATGCTGGGAGCCTGCTCTAAGACATTGCGGTGGACAAAAACATGTGAGGAGACAGTCTGGAGAGACATGGAAGGGGGAATGGAGAAGACAGATTAAGAGGAGTCCTTGGAAGAGGAAGAGAAGAGCCTAGGAATCATCTAGTGTTTCTGAACTGGGCACCTGGACAGACTGCCATGCCATTCCTTATAGCAGGGGTAGACAAGGTGCTGAAGAGGGGAGAAACTGCTTTCAAGGTAGAGGCCCAGAGTTTGGAGGTTCTGCTGAAAAGTTAGATGGAGACAATTTAAAAAGAGTAGTATATGGAAGTCTAAAATTTAGAAAAAAATGTCTGGGTTAAGGATAAGATTTGGGGTTCATTAATATTTACATGGTAATTAAGCTGATGGATTTCAATGAAATGTACAGAGGGAAAACAGGAGAGAGCCCTGGTAGGCATTGACATTTAGAAGAGACTGGAGGAAAAGTGTTCATGAAATTGAGATAAGAGAAATGAAGACACTGTGGTGATAGGGAAGCCATGGGTGGAAATAATTTCAAGACCAAGGGAAAGCAGTAGAATGGTTAGCATGATGAATGATTCTACAGTGAATGAAAGTGGTATGACAACAATTGCACTAACTTGGCCAAACACTTCACATGTATTAACTCATTTAATCCTCATAACAAATCCATGGGTTCCATGCTATTATTATTATCCCCCTGTTACAGATGAGGCTGCTGTGTCACAGAAAGGTTAAAGTCACAGTTTGACTCCCAAGTTCAGACAGGTATCAATTAGCTATGTCAGTGCCAAAGAGTAAAAACAAATAAACAAACAAAAAGTAAAGCTAAGTTACAGTGAGCTGAGGAAGGACAGGCAGAATTAGGAGGTAGAAAAAATGAGTGAATACTTCTCTCAATGAATTTTTATAAACTTCAAGGTAAATGGGGCTGAAGGGAGATTATTTTAAAGACTGGAAAAATCTGAGGTGATTTATGCATTGAGTTAAGAGGGAGGGTGAAGGTGTGGATAAATATGAATAAGTGATGAAATGAGTCCTTGCAGATATCAGGAGTGGTTAGGATCAAGAATATAAGTACAGACATTAATGGTGAACAAATATTTGTTAAACACATACTTTGTACTTGGCCTTAATAGGTGGTAGGAATATAAAGATGTATAATACATGGTAATCACCCTCAAAGAGCTCAAAGCAGAGTTGGAGGCAGACGATTATAACATCGTAACATGTGCTATTATAAAAGGTGCCATTGATCTACTGACTTCAAAGGGATAAGAGTGGGAAGTTCAGGAGTGAAAGTTCATCCCCTACCAACTTAACCCATGGTTTTATGCTCCAGTCATGCTGGCCTTCTTTTAATTCATGAGCATGCCAATGGCCTACTGGTTCCAAGATTCACATACTTGGTCCCTTCTCATCCTCAAGTCTCAGCTGGAATATGACTTATCTTCAGAGAGTCCTTCCCTTACCACCTTATCTAAATTGACTCTTTCCCACACTCTATCCTCCCTCACATCGCCCTATTTTCTTTCTTCATGGTTATTTCCACAATTTGTAATTATCTTGCTTATTTATGCATTGGCATATTGTTTCTTTTTCTAGATGTCAGCTCCCTGAAAGTAGGGACTGCCTTGTTCATGATTGTCTCTCCAGTGCTTGAACTACACCTGGCACATGGGGAGATGGTCAGTATGCTTTCAAATAAATGAATAAATAGAAGAAATAATATTTGGGCAGATAGAGTGGAGCTGCTCATTTTAGGTAAGTGCTAAAGCTGTGCAATGCCATAGAAACACGAACCTGGGTGGTATATTATAGTAACAATCAGTTACTTGGAATGTTGGTACCATCCCATCAAATGGCTTTGTGGCCTTGATGGTGAGGGTGGAGGGGATAAGCAGAGGGGATGGCAATAGAATGGTACATTTGAGCCATATAGGAGAGGACTTGCATGCCAAGTTAAAGATTCTGTTGACAACAAATAGTTCATTGAAAAACTGAATATTATGGAAATTAGACCTTAATTTCTGTATAAATCACCCCCAACACCCACTTTGGAGATGATGATGATGACGTTGATTGGCTGGGATGAAGACTCAGGAAACAGATGCAAAGGTTTCTCTACTGACCCTTCCCTAAGCATGATTTTGCACAAGCAGCCCTGTGTCTAGGTGAGCACAGTGGGAAGTGAAGGTGAGCATTCTGAGGACAGGTATCTGAGTCTCCCCCTCCCCCAACCTAGCTGGGTAAAGAGGAGTGTGGACTTATCTTCAGAATACTGGGGTTGTTAGGAGCTAGCCTTGGCTGGGCCTGATGCAGAGTCCCATTTGGAGGAAGGGCTGGTAGGTTCCCCTTCAATCAATCACATGCAAGAGTCCTGACATCTTCCAAACTTTTTATTCTCTTCACTAACCCTCAGCCTGCTGTCATCTGTCTCCCAACCTCAGCTGTGCCCCTGCAGCAGGACTTGTCACCTGGGGTAAGGTCTCCCTGGCAGAACTGAGGGTGGATTAAACCATCTAAATCCCAGTTCATTTAACAGCCTTGCCTGCAATCCTAGCACATTATCTTTTCTCTGTCTTAAATCTTTGATATTAACAAAACTGAAATGTGTGTCATGAAAAAAATTCTGTATAAATCTAGCTAATAACATTTATGCCTCAATTCTGAGTAATTAGAAAATCTTCTGTTTATGAAGTTCTGTCTTGATGTAATTATGATCACACAATACAAACTATTGACCTAAATCCTTCACCATAAATTAGATTTCTGTGAAAAATCAAGGATTCCTGTTTAGTGGGTATCACGACGTGTTTTCTCGTGATCACTGCCTAGTAATTCAGTGACCAGAGAATGAAGGGTTTTGTCATTATATAAAGCCATCAATATTCATTAAAACAGTAGGGCTGATCTTTGTGGATGTGTTCATGAAAACCCACAAACTTGTTTAATTTAAGATCAAACAATCTAATTAAATGTTAGTCAATAATAATAACCTCATTGGGGGTGGCAGTAAGAAATAGAAAATGGTAGAAATGCAGCACAAAACAAAAGCAAGCCACATTCACTGAGAAAGCCGGTTTTTGTTTTATATTAATTACTGGGTTAAGGAAATGACATTTATGGAAGAAAATAACAGATCATTCAATGGAATTGCTAAAGGTCTTTTGAACCTTCAGAGAATTGAAGAAATGAGCTAAATAATCAAAACTAATGTTGGGAGCCAGGACAGAAACACTTGCTAACATTTTTTGTTAATCTGATAAGTTATTTGAGCTTCTCAGTAACAGAATGAGAGCAAGGGAAGGGCATTATAATGAGCAAAACTACTCACTTTCTCATCAGTGTTGCTTTAGTTACCTGGGATTATTTACATGAGATGATAATATTGTCTTAAGGGGAATTTTGGTAGGATAGATATCCCTTGACATATGCAGGGAAACAATTTCATTTTATTCCTTATATTTAGTCACTTGCTTAGAATAATATGTGATTTTATGAAAATAACTTTACAACTTGCAATTACTAACCAAAATAAAATCAAGGCCATAAGTAGTGTCTTTTAAACTTTCTGGCACATTTAATATATTAACCTTAATTCCATTTTTGATATATGTCTAGCTTAATTCTTTGCATTTGTTTGGAAGCATATAGCTGTTTAAATCTGTGTGTTTATCTCACGTCATTTAATAAACATCTACTTGTTTTGAGCTGAAGGCCATAGATATCATAAAATTCGGGATGCCTTGCCCTGCACTTGTGTCTCCATTGGTTAGAGTGCTGTCCATCACACCATCAGGGCACATATACAGGTTGTGGGTTTGATCCCTGGTTAGGGGTACCTGCAACCTTGGTGTACCCAAAGAAACCAATGCATGTTTCTCTGTCATGTTGATGTTTCTCCCTTTCTCTCACTGTCTTCCTTCCCCTCTTTAAAATAAACAAACACATACACACACTCAAATACACAAACAAACAAAACAACTTGGTGTGTCTTTCCTTTATTCAGCACAGTGGAGATACTGGATCATCACTGACTGAATATGTCTTTTCATGTCACAATAAAGATTAAGGAAGTTCTTCATGGCCATTTCTCCTGGAGGGACACTAAAAGACAAACACTGATAGATAAGACTGTGAATTTTCAGCTTCTGTTCCTGGGAGAAGGATTGTGCCTCTAACTCAGGGGATGGCCAGCTATGGCCCGTGGGTTAAATCTGGTCTGCTGTGTTTTGTAAATAAAGTCATATTGGATCATGGCCACATCTCTTCATTTATATATCAATTATGTCCATTTTATGCTGTTAAGGAAGAACTGAGTTAATTTTTATAGAGACCATGTGGGCTGCAAAACCTAAAGTTATTTCTGCTTGGCCCTTTACAGAAAAACTTTGCTGACCGTTGCTCTGGTGTAAGGTTTCCCTAAATAATTCCATATGACAATAGTTAAAGAGGATTTTAATGGGTATGATTAATCAAAGGTCAAATAGTTAGGGAAATACTAGGTTAATCCAATTTAATTTTTTTCTTATTGCAGGATTTTTCAGAGCAATTAATGTACTAATGCACATTAGATGGAAATACTAATATAGTATTTTACAAATAATATATTTGGGTACTTAAAAGTAATAGCATTTATAAGTAATGAGTAATAATAATTTATAATACTTGTTTTTTTTTTGTAGAATACATATGCGAGTGGTGGTCTGTGAAATACACTTTAGGAAATGCTCAAATGCATATTTTCTTCATGATTTTATCCTTTTACATTGTCTTTACTATTGAGAGGATGGATGGTTAATTCCCTCTTTTCTCCATAACTCAGAAATTTTAAAAGAGTTATTTAACTTAATGTAATATTTAGTTGCTCTTACTATTTCAACATGATCCCAGTATGGATTATTTTGATGTGTGGTCTCTCATTTTTAAAGGAATTGTTTTCCTTTCCTTTAAACAATTTTAAACTTAACTTGAACATAATGTACATGGAACAATTATATAACTACATGATTTTTTCCCCACACTACTGCACTTGGCTAATATTTAAAAGCAAGCTGTACATGTTGTCTGTCATTTAGAAATTAAAGATGCATGTGGCATCTTCTTCACAGCGGATAGTTTGAGTTAAATCTTTATGTAGAAGTAATGGTTTACAAAACAGGAAATGCATGGGGAGATATATTCAATATAATAGCGTGATTTTTTTCCCCCGTAAGTGTAAAGGCTAACTTAGATCAATAACAAGTAGTGATTGAAGATTGTGTTTATGTAATTCGAATAATCTGATGAAAATTTGGGCTCATGCTTGTGTCAGCTTTCTTCAGCCATACAATATAATACATGTGTGTTTAGAATAGAGAACATTGTACACTGAAGGTTAGCAGTGGGCCCCCCCAGGGAGAAGGCGGTGACCATGAGGTGGCAGAGAGGAGTAGTGGGTGCAGAGTGTGTGGGTAACGTGGTTTCTTCCTAGTGTTGCCAAACTCAGGTCTGTGAGCACCATTTATACATGGCCAAGCCTGGACAAGTCCTGTAAGAGGATATAGATGGTAAACTGTGTCAGATAGCGTTTTAGCAGCATTCGTCACAAGTTTGGGAATACCATGGTATTATAGCCAAATTTAGAAGCATAGCTCAAAATGATGAATGTGAACACACACACCCCTGACGCAGACCCTGGCTGGCAGGATCCATGTGTCGTGGCTCCGAGAGACAAATTCACACGGACTATACAAGTAGTCCTCCTACGGAAGTTTCTCCTGTGGAGACAAACGGATGGCATGGCCACTCTCTGAGTGAGAGAGGGCCCTGGCCCCTGCCTGAACAGGCTTTTATTGTTTTTCTGGGTGCATTACATCGAGGATGGTCCTCATTTGCCATGCACAGGTTCACTGTAGGTGATTACCTTTTATGATAACAAACGAAAGAATGTTGCTAATTACTTCAAACAGAAGGATGTTACAGATCAAGGGGAAAAGTGGTTGAACTGGTTATACTCCATACTTGGGAGGTTTAGCACAGACTTGAGGAAGTTACTTTAGAGATATGCAGTAAGCATTTGCTGCCTCAATCCATGGTGAGGGAGTTTTAGAAAAAGCAAGCCTCATAGCAGCCTAGGTACAATGCAGGCCTGATTCCCCATGGGAGAGAACTTATCCATGGGCATGGCTTCTGTGTGCCGGACCTTGCTTCCCACTGGCTTTTCTGAGTGGGAGCTGGGCTACATTTCTGCTCCATGCTGATCTGTCCCCTATATACCCCTATCCTTTCATGGGTATTGTTTGCTTTGTGCAGAACTGCCCCCTTCTATTGCCTCTTTTTGCTGTATTGGTTGTCCATTGTTGCTACAATGAGCTACCACTACTGCCTTAAAACAACACAAACTTGTTATCTTACATTTCCGAAGATCAGGAGTCTGAAATGCATGTTACTTAGCTAAAATAAAGGTGTCATCAGGGCTGAAATCCTTTGGAGGAACTAGGGGAGAATCTGTTCTTGCACCTTCTACAGCTTTTAGATGCTGCTTGTTCTCCATGGCTTGTGACTTCTTTCTTCATCTGCACACCAACAGAATGGCATTTCCAAACCTTCCCTGGACTCTGCTGCTGCTGTCATCACATCTCCTTCTCTGACTCTGCCCCTCCTCCCCTTCTCTTATAAAGGCATGGGATTATATTTGGCTCACTTGAGTAATCCAGGGTAATCTCCCTATCCTGAAATTCTCAATATAATCATCTTTGCAAAATTCCTTTTGTCATGTAAGGAAACATATTCACAAGTTCTGGTGAATAGAATATGGACATCTTTGGTGGGACATTAGTTAGCCTTCCACATTTGCAAATTGGAATGTGTTTCTCAGTGCAGAAATTACCCACCACCAGCACTCGGAATGCATTCTCTCACCAGTCCCATACCACACCAGACTAAGATATGCATCCCTCAGATGGGATTCTCTAATAAAACCTCATGTTTTTCCTTTTTACTGTAGCACCTGAACTGGTAATACATGCCTGTTCACACCCATTTTTCCTGTAGCCTGTGAGTTTCTTTACTGTTCTATCTGTAACACCTAATACAGTGATAGGAGGATCCTAGATTCACAACAACTGCTTGATGACATCTTTGTGAGTCTCACATATGTTATTATTAAGGAATGCACTAATATTTTGATTTAGGCTATAATTGTTTAATTTACTTCACTAAAACTCCTCTGACTTGGACTCTCAAATTATCTCCTAGTTGACCAGTCTTGTATGGCCCCATCTGATTTACATGCCTATCATGAAGCTTTTGATTATTACATGTCATCATTTCTTCTTGATTTTCCTTGTACCTGTAGGACCATTTCTATTAGTCCTTTTAAAGATAATTCTTCCTTTACTTACCTCTAAACTGTAACTGTTGTGCACAGTTTTATCCCCAAAACTTGTCTTTCTTATTCTTTGCCATTTCTTGATCATTTACCAAAACCCATGCTGTTACTACCTGCTTTTGGGTAACCACATCAATCTGTCCAACCTAAACTCTTACCCTAAGCCATGTGTTCAGCCATCTACTGACCTTCTCCTCCTGGAGAACCACAGAATCTCAAACTTGAGGTCCCAGCTGACACACCTCAATCATCCATCATCTTTCTGCACCTGCACATATCTGTATATCCTCCAGTATCTGCCTATCCAAGTTGAAACCAAGGCCCATTCTCTTCTGACTTTTGCTGTCACAGTTGAGGTTGTTAGCATTTTCTGTGTGTGTGTGATTAGACTGGAGTCCATTTTCTCCCTGTCTGCAGATTAATCATTCCAAAACACGTATACATTCTTTTCAAAACACAGAGCCCTTCAGTGTCTCTCCAGTGCCTATAAGTAAAGTCCAGTATCTTTGCCATATTATGCAAAGTCCATTATAATCAATGAATGGTATTTTCAAAAGTTTGCAGAGCATAACCTGTGTGGCTTAGGGCAGTGGTCCTGACTTAAACATGCAACTGAGCCCTGAAAAGAGACTGCTTGGGCTCAAATTCTGGCTCCAGTACTTATCAGCTGTTTGTCTTTTGATAAGTTACTTCCTTTACATCTTCCCTAATTTCCTTTCTATGTGGTTAATAACAACACCTTCCTTAAATAGAGATTTAGTAAAGTCTAAGTGTTATAATTTGTGAAAAGCTCTTTAAAAAGTATGTGGTATAGCATAATTGCTCAGCAAATATTACATACTATTTATATTAATGAATTATTATTATTATTCTTTCATTAAACTTTATATCTTCTATATGTATTCTATTTTTCCATGTGGTAGGCACCTGCTAGTGGTACAGAGCATGTGTTTGAGCACTACAAAAATGTGGATTCTCATCTTTATGTCTCACACATAATGACTTGTGTTTGAAATAGGCAAAATACTATCTCCTTCACAGGGCTGTGTGTGACCTTATATGAGTATGTCAAGTAATTATTACAGTATTTAATGAATATAGTAAATACTCCCAAATAATACTCCTGTTATTATTTTTGTATGTATGGTGTTTTGCACATATAAAATATTTAATGACTACTAAGTAATTTGCCAGGTTCTGATATAGAGAAAACTAGTCTAGTTTGAGAAGACTAGAGTGGTTTTGTCTTTGTGCCTTCGTAGTAGTAATCTGCAGGAGCTGCTCTCATTTGGAGAGCATTATGAAACCCAATTGATAAAAGCCTCAAGATATTAAAACACAGAGTTATCATATACTTTTTTCCACTGACTAAATCTGGTTCAGTCCATCCTTTTGATCTACTAGGCTAAAAATTTGTTATTTAATTTGCTCAACTTCCCCATATCAGAACATTTGATTGAAAATTACAATTTTCTTTTTATAAGTAAATTATATAAAATATGCTAAAAACTATAGTTTTATTTAATTCTTGAGTAAAACCAGGCATTTTAGTTGATGGGCATTATCAGTTTATTTGAATGAATTGTTTATTAATGCCTTTTTCATAAACTGAATTATAATTTCCATGAAACAGAGACTCTCTCTATTTGTATTATGTATCTGGTACCCAGTAGGATCTCACTGATATGTGTGAAATGAGTGAATTTCAATGACCTCCTGTAACATTTTTAATTGATCTAAATGAGGTAGGGATTTATAATTCATCTTACAGAGTAAATGTTTCTGTAAATATGATTTTGTTCTGTGATCATCCTAAATCAGGGTTGGTGAACTATGGCCTGCAGAAAAAATCCAGCCTGTTTTTATATAGGGCTTGTGAGTTAAAAGTTGGTTTTATGTTTTAAAAGTTTGAAAAAATCCAAAGGGGAGTAATATTTAATGTAAAAATTATAAGAAATTAAAGTTTTACTGTCCATAAATAGTTTTCTTAGATCACAGACATGTTCTTCATTTCTGTATCATCCATAGCTGATTTTGCCCTAAATAGCAGTTGCATAGTTGAGATTAAGATTGTATGGACCACAAATCCTAAAACACTATCTGTTTCTTTATGGAAACAAATTTGCCAGCATCTGCTTTAAATAAAACAAATAAAAGGAGACACTACTTAGTTCAACTTGCTTTCAATTTTGAAAGAATCAAGATAAATGGCCACATGCATATTTTAGTCCTCTATTTAACTATAAATTATATTTAGATAATTTACTATCAATCATGATTATAAAGTTATAAGCTCTAAGTTTTTTAAGTCAAATCTTCCTATGAAAAAAATTAACCAGTATTAATAAAACATATACATTGCTTAATGTCAAATTAGATAATTTCTATTTGGAATTTTTGTTCCCACATGCTTTCACATATATATGCTTTAAAATAACTCATATGTGTGTATAACTATGAGGTTATTTTTTGAGGGTAAAGACTTTAATACCTAAAATCTAAATTCAGAATTTTTGGAGGTACAATTATTCTACTAACTTCAGAAATATTGTTATCTTTTTATATGTATTCCTTTTCCCCTTTCAGTCTCAGCTCTCAACCTTTAGGTCAGTACTTATCACAACTTGAAAAAGAAAAACACTCTGGATAATAATAATAACACTTTATATTTTGATAATATATTGTATTCTTTTTATTAATTTTTTTTTACATAGCTTATAGGAACTAGATGTATGTTAACTCAGTTTGTAAGTTCATGTAAAGTGAACTTGGTCTAAACCATCATGGAGGTCAGGGCATGGTATGTTTCACTGTGTGAATTGGTATGAGGGCAGCAATGATACAGGTGAAAAAACTTTCAACCTTGCTTTTTTCCCTAGTTTATTCATTCCTGTACTAATCTCAAGTACCATTGATATGAATAGGTAAATAGAAAAAGAAAGTCTGTGCTTTAATTTTAGTAGTTGAAAGAAATACCATAAGTAATTAGAATTAGATTTTTTTAAACTTCAATAAAAAATTAATCAAATAACATGATATTTTTAACTATTTTTACATAAAGTAAGTAGACAAATATTATCTATGGTTAAATTTGTCATATATTTTTTTTGTATTTCCAGGCATATGCAATTATTTATTTGCTGAATGTATCTCAAAACCATTCCCACTCTATATTTTTCTCCTAACAGAAACTGTGCCTAACTGGGGGATAGGCTAAAACCCTGTAACAAAGAGAATCCAAAGTAATGGTTTAAAAAGATAGAACTTCCTGTTCCTTTTCGAAGAATCCAGAGATTGGGACCCAAAGCTGCTGAGAGATGCTGCCATCCTCTCCACATGTGTTTTCTTAGGGTTCACAGTAGCTATTACAATTGTTATTCCCCAAACAGACAGAACAAAGAACCTGGCTCTATCCTTTTCTTTTTTCTTTAAATTGGAGAAAGCTTCAAATCAGCATAACTATCACTTCTGCCCCAATACTATTACTTAGAACCTAGGCAAATGGCCATAAGAATTATAGATTATGTTGTCTGTACCTGAGAAGATGTTTGCCCAAACTTAACTCAGTCCTACTCTCAAAAAAGAAGAGGGCGAATGATAAAAGAAAACTGATAATCTTTGTTACAGAAATGGTTCTACCCATTTAGTCTGTCTACTTAAATCAATATAAATGAACAAATATAGACTCTTCTTCTTTTTACCAAGAGAAAAGCTGTATAGATACAAATTTGCTCATATTGACTTGATTTTCTGATATCAATATTTCTACAATAATGCACATAAACCACTGTATATCCCTATGCACTATTTCTATAAGCTGTTATTATATTACCATTCTTTAACTTGGAACTATTTTTCATGAAATTGGTTGAATAGAGAGCACTTCAGATGAGAAAGGATCCATGATTTTAAGCCAACTCCCTGTTCATCCCTAGGTACGCAAGAGGGGAAAATAAGAGTTAGAAATTCTCAGTCAAAAAATATCTTAAAAAATGATATTACATAACCTGTAATAATATATTGCTAAGATAAATGTAATAATTCCACACAGTTAATTTTACATTGTGTCAACAACCAACTTTACAATTTATTTGATAAAGGGGATGAAAGTTCAAATGGAGGGTTAGTGACTGTTAATTCTATTTAGTTCATCCTCAAATGTTAGTTAAAAATTGGCTTGCAATATTTAAGAAACCTAAGATGCTGCATTCCTACTAGACACAAATTTTAGGTGGCATTTCAGTAATTTTTAAGGATAGACTAGTTAGTGGAACTCATCAGTTTCTAAAATTTAAATCATTTGTACTGACTTTGTCTCTTTCTTGGATGAGTAGTTCCTCTAGTAAGTGCCCTAATATTAGACTGTCTCTTGAATTTTTAAGCTGATCTGTTAAAAGAAAAGGCTTGAGTGAGAAAAATCATACAATTACAAAGACATCCTTTCCACTTATTATTAAGCTAACAATGTGAGCCTAATATTTAATGTTATTAACAATGCCTGGACTCAAAGGTTTGTGATTAAATGATGGCTACAAAAGAACTGCCATATTTAAAATATCATTTCTTTTCTTCTTTGGAAGAATGCAAATCAAAGACTAGAATTAAAACCCAAGAGAAAATTTTATTTAAGCATATTTGAGTTTCTCTTCAGTTCCATTTAACCCTCAGGTTTTTTCTTCCTTTTTGATAAAACTTTGCCCTGTAGCCTGATGTGAAAAGAACAATGAAGCATCCATCAGTGTTCCCCAAAACTCTGTAAGTGACTCTTCGTGAGTCATTATCCTTCAGCTTGCATAAGGAGCATGAAAAATTTCCTTTTTACCTCTCCCAACAGGAATCCAGTGCAAAGCATTAAACTTCACATCTTGTAGGGCAGAAATCAAGAAACAGAGGGCCCATCTGTGTACATCTTGCATGTGAATGGAAATCATTACCACCATTATACATGAGTGAGAATCCTTTATCTGGCGAAGGCTCTTTTCCCCCACAATGTAAGTAACATGGCAAAGATCTGAGACTTCCATTAAATGACTGCTTCCAGTCTGGCCTCTGGGCAACCTGGACAATTTTCAGGGACTTACTCAGTCCACAAATCTGCTTGCTGGGCTGGTGAAACCTTTGTACTTTAAAGTTTGCAGATTTTCATCAAAAGAAGAAGAAAGGCAAACAAGGAGAAAAGATCCAAAGCATTAATTTAAATTTCAGGTTGAGGTTTTTATACTGATTTTCCATTTCTACCCCGCCTTTTAGTTATGGAGTCAAAATCTTATTTTCATTTGTAGTTTCCCTGCTTCTTTGTCAACTCATTAGGCTGTGAATCCAGAGTAGACTTTTTTAGGAGTCACGCTTCAAATGCCAGGAACATCAGTGATTCTGTGAGGTAATAAAACCATTATCCAACCCTGCATACTGCTTCTAATAAGCTGGCACTCTCCTAAGGAAATCCAGAGCTTTGCTCCACACAATTGGCCTTAGATTCTTAGGACAGTACTTATTAGCATATGGAATCATTCATTACTTGATCAGAATCAGTAGTTTATGAATCCAAAACAAAAACTGAAGTAGGAATATGTATTTACTTTAAAAAATTATTTATTTATCTTCTTTATTTTTGTTGTTGACACCATTACAGATGTCCCCATTCCCCACACCTTTGCCAGCCTACACCCAACCACCAAATCCCTTATCTCTGGCCACCATCATCACACTGTTGTCTGTGTCTATGGGTTATGCATACATTTTTTTTTTTTGGCTAATCTTTTCACCTTCTTTCATTCAGTGCCCCTTTTATCTCCCCACTGACAGCTAAATATGTATTTTATCTGCTTACAAGCAAATGTGTATGTTTTATAGAGCACATATCTAAATATCTTCCCATTTTATTTTATGTTTTCCTCTCAGGTGCTTACCTTTTCCTTTTAATTAGTCAAATTCCTGTTCCTGACCTTTTCTCTTTTTCTCTCTTTACTTACTTTGTTATTTTCTTTTTATGGATGAGTGAGGAGTGTGACAGAGTTTTGGAATGCTCTGCTAAACTCCACAAAATTAAATTAGTATAATGAATAATGATGCTTTAGCCTTGGATGCATGTTTATTGAGCATCTACTAGACAGCAAACACCCTGTGCCCTCCTAAGAATACACACGGTCATACTCTTATTGACCCATGGTCAAGACCAATATTTAATGAAATCATGGTATAAAAATTATTCATAAGACACGGAAGTTATATTTCAATGCCCTCCTTTAATAATATGAGATACTTTTCAAATTAGCTGTTTTATTGATATAACTTACATGGTATCCTTTTATTTTTAAAAACCACTCATGTGTTATTTATTTCTGTTAAGATTCTTATGTAGTATATCTAAAAACAAGAAAAGCAATTGTTTTCCTGTATGGCATTCTGCAAAACCACTAGATTTAGAATTAGGTGATCTGGATTAGAGACTCATAACTGCCATCTACTTCTATGTCACATGAGGTAAACAACTAACCTCCAGTTCTGGAGTTCCTTGTCTTTCAAATGAAGACGTGTAGTTTACCTCACAGTGTGGTTTTGAAGAATTAATGAGAGCACATATGTTAGAACATTTTGCAAAGTGTGATGGGCTATTTGAATGTGAATTATTTTAAGTGTCTTGATTGTGAACATGTGAAATATTTCCAAAATTTATGAGTAAAAGTGTTGACTTTTCTGAGATGAAGATGTGTTGAGAAGGGAGTATGTGGCTTTGCCAGTTCTGTAACTGGAAATTTAGATTGTGAGCCAAGACTGAGGGGATGACAAATGTGCCAAAAAGCAGGAACTGGCTAGAAAAGACAAACTATAGTGATAATATTTTATTTTATTGTTGATAGAATATCATTTTCATGAAAATTAAATTCATTCCTCTATATACTCTGTACTCTCATTAAGCTGGTACTTATAAAAGTCAGGTGGATTTAGAGGATCTCATTCCCTAGTTCAGGTTCATGACAACTTAAGGGAACATGGGAAAGATGGAAAGATTTCCAAGGAGAGTCATAAATACAATTAAAATGTTTGGGCATGGGACTTGTGGGGAAAAGGTTCTGGGATTATTCAATTTGCTAAGGACAAGGCTAAATATAGAAAAGTGGGGATGTGGATGAAAGAACATCTGTTTCCTATGTCTAAGAAAAATCAAAAAGGAACTGGGCTTAAGCTACAGGATAAAAATTTAAATTAGCAACAAGAAAGAATTTCCTGACCGTGAGGGTTTTTGGGCACACAGACTTACTGGAATCCATCCTGCATATCTTTAAAAAAGTGTTTTCAATAAAATAGAATGATGTAGGTGTTGATCTTCCTGAATGTAGCGCAATGGACCAGAGAACTTCTAAATGACACTTCTAATTTTTTGATCCCTAAGTATTGTTACTCTGGTAAAATAAAAGAGAATGCTGATAAAAATTGTCCAAAATGAAAAGGTTTATTTAGATGGAACAAACAGAAAATGCATCTTGATTCTAGTTATCCTATATTGTATTATTTTACAATAAACAAATTATTGCTTGGAATATTCAAGAATATGCAGTATGTTTTGAAAAATCTAATGGAAGCCTCCTTAGAAATTCTCTATGTCTAAATTATTTCAACTCTGGGGTAACATGATATATAGTTCACACAAAGTGTGGGGGAGCTGTTACCCATTCATCAAATACTTGTTTCTTCTTTTTCCTGTGCTAGATTAGATTTCCAAACTTCATTTGTACTGATGGGTCCCTATATGTTTGAATCCTAGCCCATCAAATGTGAATGCGGTGGCTATTATATGTGCCATTTCTGGGTCTCTTAAAAAAAAGAGACACATCACTCTGTTTTCTCTTCTACCTGCTGCAATATGACCAAGATGAGGCCCTAAGGGATGAGGCTGAGCCACAAGCTGGAAGGGACCTGGGTCTCTGAGTTACTACATGGAAGACCACCTGACAACTGGGAATATCTGTTTTAGCCTGTTATGCAAATGAGAAAGAAACATTTATTTTATTTGATCACTTTACATTTTTTAAATTTCTTTCTTCTGCAGACTTGAATGAGACACTGAGTAGACAGGCCCATCTCATTGTATTAATTTCTTCTCAGATCTTGATCAAATGTTTTCCTTCTTTGTTCAGTTTCTCCTATATAAACCAGTGAGAATAATGAACTCTTTTCCCCTGTATTGCAATGATTAATAACATTGCATCTTGAACTGTAGTTTTATTAGTTAACCTAAAGCATAAAAAGATTTTAATTATGTTAGAATGTATTTCTTACCATATGGAAATTTGTAACCCACTTTATCTTCAAAGAAAACAATGAAAAAAAAATTTAAAATGTAGAAGAGGGCCAAAGATTTACTACAAAGGAATTGTTTGCAAAATGAATTCTTCAAACAAAGCCTGTTTTAGAAATTATAAAAACATATTTTTACTGTAAAGATTTTCTTTAGTATACTTAATAATGGTTATTAATAAGTAAGCTGTATTCATATTTCATCTGTAAGTTAGAATTTTATATTTTATTCCTCTCTACCAGGGACTAGAAGTACAGCTAATAGTTTTATGGAGAAAAACCTATTTGCATGATATTTAACTATGTTTCTGTGAAACTGAAATATAAGCCAATATAAGGAACTCTCAAATTACTCTTCCTGTCTACAGACTTTGGAGGTCACAAATATGTGGAAATTAATGGAATAGATTTTTCAGAATGTGTCTCCCATGTCCTACTCTTGAAGATTTTGAAACTGGTAATAAAAATGTAATACAAATGGTTCTACATCTAGTTCTAGAGTTAAAGATACAGACTTGTTTTAAGGTTAAAGATGTAATAAATCATCTCTTAATATCTTCTGGCTCCCTAGCTCCATTTGAAACTAAACCATTCATCCATTCAACACTGTGTGTTGCAAGGATCTTGGGCCCTGGAGCTAGAATTACCTGTTATTTACTGACTGTTGGACCCACTGCAGCATGTCATCTTACCTTTCTGTTCTCAGGCACTATCTTTCAAATTGAGTCTGATAATAGCACCTACATTAAAGAGTTTTATGTGAAATAAGAACCTATGGTCTGCTCTGGCTTGTGTAGCTCAGTGGATTGAATGTGGGCTGCAAACCAAAGGGTCACCAGTTCAATTCCCAGTGAGGGCACATACATGGGTTCTGGGCCAGGTCCCCAGTGGAGGCTACATGAGAGGCAACCACACATTAATATTTCTCTTTCTCCCTCCCTTTCCCTCTCAATAAATAATAAAAATAAATAAATAAATAAAATCTTTAAAAAAAGAAGGACTTAGGGTCTGGTACACAGTTAATAAAATGAGAAATCATAACTAGTTTTCAATAAATATTTATTGGTGGTCTGCTATAATAAAAGTTGTAATATGTTAAGACTCATGTCAGACAATGTACTTGAAACTTTAAAAGTTGTCTCATTAAATTATAACAACTCCTCCTCCTTGAGGAAGGTATTATGATATCAATTGCACAGATGAAGTGACTAAGACTAAGAGGTTAAGTAACTTGCCCAAAGTCACACAGTTAGCGAATGGCAAAGCCAGAATTTAAAACCAGTATGCTAAACTCCAAAGCATTGTACATTAAATAACAGGAGTAGGTGCCATGATAAAAATGATATAGTCCAGAAGAAATCAGTTTAGTAATGGCAGAAATGTTAATATGTATCTTGCTAAGTGTTAAATTAAAAATTTAAATGAGGTGCTCTGAGAAAAAAACCTCGTATATTTTCCACGCAATTATTACAAAGTGGTATTTGTACTTTCCTGATGAGATAATTGTTGGCTGATTTATTGTTCCTTGATACCATTCCACATACGTATCCTGCCAATTGTCTCTGAACATGTATTCTGGATGCAAGATAACAATTTAGGCATGTATGGGTGGAAATGAGCAAGGGCATCACTGCTATTGGAGAAACATTTGATATGGCCAAGAAGGTCAAGAATGAAATATTCAGATTCACATAGACTTGTCCATTATCACACAGACCTGACATATCCTTGGTGGAGTATACATTGAGACTTAAATAGAATCTAGATCAAGATGACAGTTGTAGTTCTCTACTTGCACACTCCTGGCTACATATAATCTAAAACTTCCTGTCACTTAATTTGATTTCTCTGCCTGCAGGTAAGATAAATTTAGTCATTTACTCAGATACATTATTTAGGGAGGTAAGAAGTATTAGTGAGATTAGTTAATCATAGAATATAAAGTCAGAAGTGCTCTCAGGAATCATCTAATGTAGTGCCTTCATAGTACCAGTGAGAGAACTGAGACCTAGGGAGAGTTGATGGATTAATCTGGCCATACAGTCTGCTGTATGCTAAGCTGGGCTGAGAAGGAAATCTTACCTTTAGTGACAGCATGGATAGACCAGGAAAGTCTTATGATAAGTGAAATATACCAGTTAGGTATATTTACAAGTCAAATACCATATGATTTCATTTATATGTGGGATCTAATGAACAAAATAATCTAACAAACCAAATAGAAATAGACTCATAGATAGAGAAACCAGACTGACACCTGTCAGAGGGGAAGGAGGTTGGGGGCAGAGTGAAAATGGTGAAGGGACTAAGAAAAAATAACTCATAGACACAAACAGCAGTATGGTGATTAGAGGGAAAGATGGGTAGGGTAGGTGGAAGAAGGTAAAGGGAGGATAAATGGGGATGGAAGAGAGTTGACTTTGGATGGTGAACACACAATACAATTATAGAGTTGTATGCTTAAAACCTATATAATTTTATTAACTAGTGGAGAAGATGGTGACCAAGTAGATGGAAGCTGAGCCTACTTACTCTTGTCCCCAACTCAGACACTTGGCTGATCTTCTGAAAAATAAACTGATCATTCAATGGAATCTGATCTGCTATGAAGTTTAGAAGCCAAGAAGTACAGAAGACACTTCACAATGGATGGTAAGGAGATTTTATAGATTGAATGGAAAGTACCCCATGTGTGGCACCTGAAGCCATGGAGAGCAGGGAATCCCCAGACGTGGGTAAGGAGTGACTTTGGTACACAAGTTGGGGAGATCCAGGCTACACACACACACACACACACACACACACACACACACACACACACGTGCACATGCACACGTACATGCACAGCGAGCAGCTCATCCAAAGCTGCAGTAACAAATACTAACCAGGAGAGTGCCAGAGAGAGGGGGCAATTCTATCTGTACCTGAGTTTGGCAGAGATAGGCCACAGCCAACCATGATTATGAAAGACTTTTTGGAGGGGTGACATGTGAGGAAAGCTGGACAGTGACCCAGTGCTGTAGTGGGAGTTGCCCAGAGAGACTTTTTAAAAGGGGAGCTGAAGCATGCTGGGCAGGGACCCCATATGCAGGGGCCCTGTGGATAAGGGGAAAGTATTGAGGGCACAGTTTGCTCCCACTGAGGCAGCTGGGCAGAGAGATCAGAAAGATGCACAGCAAGGGGATTTCTTGGCCCCAGCCCATCACAGCTAGCATGCTGGAGGCTGCACCAAGTGGAGAGTTCAGTTCTGTGTCTTCTACAAGGACAATGGGCTGGAAACTGGATGGGTGGGACTGGACCATCTGAGATTATATACAGCCAGACATGGCTGCCTTCCCAGGGGGAGATTGAACTTCTGGGAAAGGAGAGATGCAGCCACCCCCACCTCCTCAAGATCTGAAGCAGGAAAGGTTCAGGAACCCTCTGCAGGGTGCATATCTGCAAGAGAAAGACAGAAAGAGAAATGCCTAAAGGGCTCATTTTGAACTTCTCTCAGGGAGGGAAAATACACCAGTTCCTAGGGCCCTATTCTACTGAGGCCATCATCAATGCAGGGAGATTAGAGGGTGCAACAAGGGGGAATCAGGGTCATGCCCAGCCTTGGCTCACACACAGAGCTGCCCTCAGTGCTAAGCAGGAAAGAGCTGACCCTCTTACACAGATTTGTTCCTCCCTTGACATGAACAGCTAATTTAGCAGAAACTATATATTACTGGAAATAAGCTGGGACAGACCAAGATGAGTGGTGTAGGGCCAGGGGGAACATACCCACAACTTTCCTAGAAGACTGAACAGTGCCTCCTGTAGAGACCTGGGCACTCTGCCCTCCCAGTTGCAATAGAGGCCCCCTCTAGAGGCAGGTGGAGGTAATAGAGGCAGCTGCCAAAAGTTGGATGACCTACCCTGGGATCTTGAACTGATAAAATACCAGAGGAAGATCCAGAAAGGGAAGACGGAAGACAAACACCAAACTCTGCTGAGATGAATTATACCTCATTCCTCTTCAGAATTTACATTGTTCTTTTTCTTTTGCATATCCTTTTAAGACTTCTTTTGCTTCAATTGTATTCCTACTAATTCACCATTCTTTGTCTTTTATTTCTTATTTTTTATTTAGATTTTTATATTATTTATTTTATTTTTATTTCAAATCTCACATTGTGCCCTTCTCTTGTCTTACTCCCTTTCACCTTCTTCCTACCCTTTCTTATTTCTGTTGTAAATCTTATTTTTCCCATGCTACTCCTTGTTCCTATTCCTTACTCTATTTCTCCTCCCTCTGTCTTCTCAGAATCATTCTTCCTTCGTTTAGTCAGCTCTCATTCTTTTCCCCCTTTTTATAATACTCTTATTTTCTTTCCACCTTTATAAACTGTGGCTTTTTTTGGTGTGGATATTGCAGTTATTGCTGTTCTTCATCAACTGTATTCCTATTTGTTCACTATTTTTATATTTCAAATCTCATAGGTTACTCTCCCTCTGTCTTACTCTACTTTGCCTTCCTCCTACCCATGCTTATTCGAGATTGGACTTTTATTTTTTCCCTTTCTTAGCCTGTCTTCTATTTCTTACTCTCATTATTTCTCCTCCCCCTATCCTCTCCAAATCATTTATCTTCACTGTAGATATCTCATATTCTCTTTTACCTTTCATATAATATTCTTATTCTTTCCACATGTATTAATCTTTGTTCAGCTTTAATTGTTATTGACCCTGTTGTGGTTTTTCTGCAATTTTGTTTCTTTTGGTTCATTACATTTTAAATTTTATTTCGAACCTCATATTATACTCTTCCCCTTTCTTACCCCATTTTGCTATTGTCCTTTCCTGTTCTTCTTATGTTTTCAATTTTATTTTCTCCATTTCTTTGCCTTGTTTCTATTCCCTAATCTTATTATTTCTCCCCCCTTCCATTCAAAATCATTTTTCTTACCTTTAGTCATCTCATATTCCTTTCTTATCTTATAATATTTTTAATCTCTCTCCACCTTTATTAATCTTTGCTCAATTGCTGTTGATATTGCTGACTGGGCAGGGTGAGTATTTTTGCTGATGTGGGATTGGTTTTCTGGATAGTATTGCCTTGTTAACCAGTACCTATACAACAGCATACCAGATGTGGTGGCAGTTGTGACTCCCAGTAAGCCAGCCAGTGGGGAGAACTCAACAATGAATGAGCCATCAATAATCAAATCCCAAGTACAAAAAGAGAGCCCACATAAACCAAGTAAAGGGCAATCCTAGAGCTGGAGATGAAAGAGACTGCACCACTGGGTCCCACAGAACTCATACCACAGAAGTCCACCCCATGGAAACAGGCAGGAGAATCAGAATAACCAACAAAAAGAGTCACTTAAAATGAGGAGACAAAGAAATAACTCCCAATAGAAATGAAAGGAGGAAACTCCAAAAAACAAACAAAAAAAGAACTAAATTAAAATGATGCAAGCAATTCTATCAGGTGCACAATTCAAAATAATGGTTATAAGAATGCTCAAGGAACTCAGTGAGAATTGCAAGTAACTTTATGGGAGCTACAAGGAACTTAATGGGAACTACAGCATCATGAAAAGAAGATGTAGAAACTATGAATAAAAACCAAGAAGAAATGAATAATACAATATCTGAAATGAAGAATACACTAGAAGGAATTAAAAACAGGCTAGATGAGGCAGAGGACCGAATTAGTGAGCTAGAAGACAAGGTAGAAAGAAGAACCCAGTCACAGCAACAAAACAAAATAAAAAGACTCAAAAAGAGAAAGGATAGTTTAAGGGAGCAGCTGGACTACGTGAAATGTAATAATATTTGCATCATAGGAATATCAGCAGAAGAAAAGAAGCAAGGGATAGAAAACCTGTTTGAAAAAATAATGACAGAAAACATCCCTAACTTGGTGAGGGAAAAAGTCCTAAAGTTTAGGAAGCACAGAGGATCCTAATCAGGATGAACCCAAAGCAGTCTACTCCAAGACACTTCATCAATAAAATGGCAGATTTTAAAGACAAAGAGAGGTTCTTAAAGGCAGCAAGGGAGAAACAACTAGTAACATATAAGGCAACTCTGATAAGGCTATCAGCTGATTTCTAAACAGAAACACTACAAGCCAGAAGGGAATGGCACAAATGAAAAACAAGGATCTGCAACAAAGACCACTCTATCCAGCCAGGATCTCATTTGAAATGGAAGATGAAATAATGAGCTTCCCAGACAACTGAAGGCTAAAAGAGTTCATCTCCACCAAGCCAGCACTGCAAGAGATGCTAAATGGATGGCTATAAAAGGAGAAGAGAGAGAGAGAGAGGAACAGAGTTACAGTAGAAATGGCAATGAGTACATACCTATCTCTGGTTGCCTTAAATAGATTAAATGCTCCAATCAAAAGACACAGGGTAGCTGAATGGATAAGAGAACATATATGCTCTCTATAAGAGACATACCTCAGGACAAAAGATCTACACAGTTTGAAAGTGAAGGAATGAAAAAAAATCCAAATAGGCAGTAAAGAAAGCTGGGGTAGCAATACTTATATCAAACAAAATAGACTTCAAAACACAAGCCATAAAAATGGATGAGCAAGGTCATTACATAATACTTAAAGGAACAATACAACAGCAGGTTATGATCCTTAAAAACGTATATGCACTCAATTAGGAGCACCTAAATATATAAAGACAATCTGGGAGGACTTCAATAAAGTATTGACAACAACATAGTCATTGTAGAGGATTTTTACACCCACTGCCAACAGTGGACAGATCTTCCAAACAGAGAATCAACAAGGATATTTTTGACACTTAACTACATACTAGATTAATGGACTTAACTGATATACATATAGAAGATTTCACTGCAAAAAAGCAAAACATACATTCTTTTCAAATGTACATGG
Source organism: Tonatia bakeri (assembly GCA_004024845.1). Taxonomy (NCBI): domain Eukaryota; kingdom Metazoa; phylum Chordata; class Mammalia; order Chiroptera; family Phyllostomidae; genus Tonatia; species Tonatia bakeri. The sequence goes on from PVIA01003806.1 coordinate 113,742, forward strand.
AACATTTTCAAAAATAGACTGCATGGTCTATCTTTGTGTAGGACACAAAACAAGCCTCAAAAAATTCAAGAAACTTGAAACCATATTAAGCATGTGCTTGGATAACAATGGATTGAAACTAGAAACCAACCTCAAGGAAAAAAACTTAAAAAATTTAAATATCTGAAGATTCAATAGCATGTTATTAAATAATGAATAGGTCAACAGTGAGATCAAGGAAGAAATCACAAAGTATCTGGAAACAATGAAAATGAACATGCAACAACCCAAAACTAATGGGACACAGTGAAGGCAGTCCTGAGAGGGAAGTTCATAGAAATACAGGCCTACCTAAAAAAGATAGAAAAATCTCCAATAAACAACCTATTCCTACATCTACAAGAACTAGACGAACAACAACAAACAAAGCTCAAAGCTAGTAAAAGAAAGGCAATGATCAAGATCAGAGCAGAATTAAATGACATACAGATTAAAGGAACAATTCAAAGGATCCATAAATCCAGGTGCTTTTTCTTTGAAAGATAAACAAAATTGGTAAGCCTTTAACCAGACTCATCAAGAAAAGAAGAGAGAGGATACAAATAAATAAAATCAGAAATAAAAGAGAAGTTACAACCAATACCACAGAAATACAAAGAATTGTAAGAAATTACTATGAACAACTATATTCCAAGAAATTGTACAACTGGGTCAAGTGGACAAATATCTAGAAACATACAATCTTCTAAAACTGAGTCAAGAAGAAGCAGAAGGCCTGAACAGACTGATAATAACTAGTGAAATTGAAGCAGTAACCAAAAAACTCTTGGCACACAAAAGTTCTGGACCTAATGGCCTCACAGGTGAATTTTACCAAGTATTTGAAGAGGAAGTAACTCCTCTTCTTCTCAAACTATTCCAAAAATTTCAAGAAGAGGGAATACTCCTAAACTCTTTTAACAAGACCAGTATCATCCTAATTCTAAAACTAGGTAAAGACACAACAAAGAAAGAAAACTACAGTCAAATATCTTTGATGAATATAGATGCTAAAATCCTCAACAAAATACTGGCAATTCAGGTTCATAATACATTAAAAATATCATACATCATGATCAAGTGGGATTCATCCTGGGGATGCAGAGGTGGTACAATATTTGCAAATAAATAAAAATAATGTACCACATAAACAAAATGAAGGACAAAAACCACATTATATCAGTACATGCTGAAAAAACATTTGATAAAATGCAGCACCCATTTATGATACAAATACTCAGCAAAGTGAGAATAGAGGGAACATACTTCAACATAAAAAAAAATGCCATATAAGAGAAACCTATAGCCAACATTATACTCAATAGGAAAGAACTAAAATTTTCCCCTAAGATCAGGAACAGGACAAAGGTGTATGCTTTCACTACTCTTATTTGATATAGTACTGGAAGTTCTAGGCATAGCAATCAGACAAGAAAAAGAAATAAAAGACATCCAAATTGGAAAAAAAGGAAGTAAAACTGTCATTATTCACAGATGGCATGCTAGTGTACATAGAAAACCCTATAGTCTCCACCAAAACCTACTCAACCTAATAAGTGAATTTGGCAAAATAGTGGGATACAAAGTCAATATTCAGAAATCAATGGCATTTTTGTACAGCAACAATGAACTATCAGAAACATAAACTAGGAAAAAATCCTATTTACTATAGCAACAACAAAAATAAAGCATCTAGGAATAAATTTAACCAAGGAGGTAAAATACCTGTGACAGGAAAACTGTAGAACATTGAAGAAAGAAAATAAGGAGGATACAACTAAATGGAAGCATATACCATGTTCATGAATTGGAATAATTACAATCATTAAAATGTCCATACCTCCCAAAGCAATCTATAGATTCAATGCAATTCCTATTAAAATATCAACAACATATTTCACATATCTAGAAGAAATATTTCACAATTTACATGGAATCAAAAAAGACCCCATAGAGCCTCAGCAGTCTTGAAAAAGAAGCAAAACATAGGAGGCATCACAATACCTTATAGCAAACTATACTACAAGTCCACTGTAATCAAAACAGTCTGGTATTGGCATAAGAACAGACACATAAATTAATGAAACAGAATAGAGAGCCCAGAATTGAACCCATGTGTCTACGGTCAACTAATATTTGATGAAGGGGGCAGGAACATACAGTGGGGCAAAAATAGCCTCTTCAATAAATGGTATTGAGAGAACTGGACTGGTACAGGCAAAAAAAAATGAAACTAGACCACCAACTTATACCATACACCAGAATAAACTCAAAATGAAAAAAATACTTAAATATAAGTCATGACACCATAAAAGTTTTAGATGAAAACAGGCAGGAAAATTTCAGATATTCCATGAAGCGATATATTTGTTGATATATGTCATAAGGCAAGGGAAATAAAGGAAAAAATAAATTGGACTATATTGAACTAAAAACTTCTCCATGGCTAAAGAAACCATCATCAAAATGGAAAGGGAACAGGTCATATGGGACATCAGATAAGAATTTGATCTCCACAATATATAAGAAACTCATACAACTCAACACCAGGAAGACAAACAAAACAATTAAAACATGTACAAAAGAGCTGAATAGACACTTCTCCAAGGACATACAGTTGGCCCATAGACATATGAAAACATGTTCAACATTGCTAGCTATCAGAGAGATGTAAATTAAAGCCACGATGAGATATCACCTCACACTTGTCAGAATGACTATCATTAATAAATTAACAAAAAACAAGTGCTGGTAAGGATGTGGAGAAAAGGGAACCCTAGTGCACTGTTAGTGGGAATGCATATTGGTGCAGCCAATGTGATAAGCACTATGGAATTTCCACCCAAAATTAAAAATGGAACCACCCTTTGACCCAGCAATTCCACTGCTAGAAATATACCCTAAGAATCCCGAATCACCAATTCAAAAGAACTTTGCACCCCTATGTTCATAGCAATGCTATATATGATAGCCAAGTGTTAGAAACAGCCTAAGTGTTCATCAGTAAATCAGTAGATAAAAAAAACTGTGGTAAATTTTCACAATGGAATACTATGCAGCAGAATGAAAGAACGAACTCCTACCTTTTCTGACAGCATGGATAGCATTGGGGAATATTATGCTAAATGAAATAAGCCGGTCAGTGAAAGACAAATACCATATGATCTCACCTATAAAAGGAATCTAATGAACAGAATAAACTAATGAACAAAATAGAATCTCAGGCATGGATTCTAGAAACATAGAACAGTCTGACAGTGATCAGAGGGGAGGAGGGAAGGGGATAAGTGTTGAAGAAGGGGAAGGGACTAGTCAAGGAACATGTGTAAATTATCCATGAACATAAAGAACAATGTGGGAATTGACTCTGGGAGTGGGGATAGGATGGGCAAAGGAGTACAGAGGGGGAAAAATTGGGACATCTGTAATAGAATAACTAAAAAATAATAAAAAATTAGCTAATTTCACCCCCAACAAGTTCATTAAAAAGCCAGATCTTCTTATCATCTTGCTCACATGCATCATCAAATTAGGCAACAGATTCAACTGTTGGTTCTACTTTACTATTTGTGATAGCCAAACACTCCTCTACATTTTTATTGACTCTGCCCTTGTTTTAGCTGCAATGGGAAAGCCATCTGGGTGTGAGTTTTAGAGAAGGCTAAAATTAGTAAGACTCTTTTGGCTTATCCACAACATTGGTAGTAGCTTCATCTTTAGCTGGCTTTAGCAACGCAACTTCCTCTCCTACGGCAACTAGACTTTCCTCTTGTGGATCAGAGCCTGGGCTTGGTTCTAGCTTCAGTCGGGCCCTGTACTGAATCTTTTACCTCTGGAAAAAAATTATGAGACAAACTGCTTCTAAGGGGAGAGAAGGGAGATGGTGAGGAGAAGGTAGAACTAAGTTTCAGAATACAAAGCTAAGAGAAAACTGAGAGATCACCTCATCTACCTCTCTTATTTTACAGAGAATAAAATCTGATCCTGGATGAAGAGTGACTTTCCAGGGCTAGAATTTGATTCCTAATTCCAGGTAATTCCTTCATCATGCAAGAGCCATAGTAGGTAAATTTGTTGAGTATATACTATGTGCCTGGCATTGTGCTATGCCTACATTATATGTAATATAATGTAAAGTATATTGTATCATATAGCACTTACACTCTATCTACTGGCCCCACTTGGCAGCTAGGTCAACTGAGGCTTAGAAAGTTGAAGTAGTTTTCTTAACTTTACATAATTAGTAAACAAAAGAACCAGGATTCCAATATGGGCCTTGTGAAGAACTATGAAGTACCTAAGACTTTAACTTCCTTACAAGCTAACAAGTTAGCCTGCTATAGTCTCATGCATCTCATGCATGCTAGCAGAAGACTTGAGACTTGGGTCAAAGACAAAGGAATCAATTACAGATATTAATAATGGTAGCCATAGTACTAGCACTTTCCTGAGCCTCTGTTTCTACAGAATGATGAGAAGGGGGCCAGGTATCACCAGCACATGCAGTGAGCTGAATTTTGAAAGAGAAAAACCTGAGCTCAGGAAACAATGTTTGTTTGTTTGTTTGTTTGTTTGTTTGTTTTATAATGGGCACTAAGTATGGCTGTCTTTGGCTCTGGAGGGGAAAAGCTATCTTGATCTTCCAAGGCTGTTTGCTATTTAATCATGCTTGCAAAGATAGCTGGGAACAAAAGCAGTCAGTGCCACTTCTCAAAAGACATGCAGAAATGTGAAAGGACCATGGAGAATTGTCTCCCAAGATGCTTTGTCTGTAAAACACATATTATCATCCACTAGACAACACTGACTCGGTAGCATTTCAGCCAGTAGTAAAACGATGCTGAAATGGTTTGCTATTGAACATTTCAATAATTTAAGATTTCTGCTATTGAAATGCCACTGATAGGCCATTTATTGTTGGGATGAATAATGCTGAGAGATGGGCACATAGGTCTAAAGATGTATAATCGGGGTTCATTTTCTACAACTTCTGTCTGTACCCATTTTTATCCTGTACTTGGCAGCCTACTTGAAGGAAGCAAGAGAAAACAAAAGAGACTCTAAGCTTAGTTTGAAGAGAGCAGCTTCTCCAGGCTTTACATTGTGTGCAGGTGTCCTTGCATGTCAGTCTTGACAGGTTGTTGCTAATGCGTGTAGGTCTCTTTATAATATCAAAAGGGATGGTAGCTTCCAAGGTGGAAAGGTCAGTTTGGTCTCCTGAGTTTAAGTATATTCTGCTTACTCGCTGGTATCCTTGGATACATTTTGACTCTATCTATGGGAGTTGCATTAGCTTTAAGGTGAGGGTGACCCTTGTCAAACTCATAGTACAATACCTGTCCAATAATAAGCAATCAGTTAACATTAGTTATTATTACTATAAGTTGCAGAAGTCTGGCATGGCTAAAAGTAATACCGAAACATGCTTTTAATACATGGAAATCCCATAAGAAATATCACTTTCAGCTAAAGTCAGTACAAGGAGGAATTTTAAATTGACAGTTGAATTTTTATTATTTAAAAATGTAGAAATAATATTTGTGGTGATAATGTTAATGCTGCTGCCTTTAAATCCCAGAATGAAACTCAACTGCCTTCATTTATGCATTTCCCCAAAAAGAAACTCTTTTGTTAAGCCTCACTCAGTCCATCTTAAAGCACCTTTCAGTCAAAGAACAGCTTCTCATTAAGGGAAAAATGATTATTAACATCCTCATTCTGCTCCCTCTAGTGAATTATTTGCATTCAGAAATGTGCATGGCATTAGTTTCAGGGTAAATGCAAATATGACAGCGGGATTTCTCACCAAGCTCTTTTTTATTATTAGCTCTTTTTATGTACTCCATTTATTATTCCCTCATCATTTTTCACATTGTATTAAAATGTTAGATTTCTTAAAATAATAATATCTCTTTCATTTGGTAATTGTCTCAGCCCTGTCTACAACAGTCTACATCATACAGGGCCCATCTATAATTTGGAATGGCTTATAATGATGCTTCGTCTTTGCTTAGGGGCTGCCCAGGAATTAGCTATCATGGTAACTGAATCCCCTCTCTCCCACTGAGAATGTGATTACTCCAGGTGAGGTTCAGGGGCTTGTGAAACAGGGCAGTGGTGTGAGGAAGGCTTCTGCTGTGAGTGCTGGCAGTATATTTACAGTCTGGGACTTGAAGATAAATTAAGACTTTTTTTCCCTCACGGCTTTGAAAAGTGTCCATCGCCAATGCTTTTTAAATACAGTAGTGCACACTATATTTTTCTCTCGATGTTCTGAAGGCATTTTGTAAGAGAGCTTTGTTTGCTGCATCCAGTGTCCTCCATCTGAGGAGTGAATGAATTGGGAGGCAGAGTATCCCTAGTCACAGGGTAGTGGGCACAGCTCAGCTGGAGTGAATCAGGGAACCAGAGGTACCCTTTACACTGGGGTCTGCCTTGATGAATTGATTATAATTATTTTGTTTTTCCCTGGTCATAAAAAAAGGTAATAGATCTGACTAATAAAATGAAACTAATAAAATCATTTGATCATTTTGATTCACTGCACTTCACTGTACCAAGCTTCCCTGTTGACTCACAAATTGTTGCTGTCAAATAATTTTATATTCGTTTCTTTTGCATATGACTTAACATCTCTTTTTCTTTCCTTGTTACTGTCCATCATATCACTTTTTCCTTCCAGGGAGCAGGGGATGATTAACTATCAAGGCTCGAAGGGAGCTATCCAGTAGATCATACAAATGTGTCTGTTCTTAGAAGGGCATAGTTTGCAACATGTACATACTCTGATAAGGCTGTTGCCATAGGATCTGCTTCTTGGCACATTAGGAACTACATGATATAGTAATTAGCTTTGGACTTTTGTTGTGCAATATGTAAATTTCTACTTTGCAGAATACAAGGTGAGAGAGTACTGACTTTCCCGTGACCTGGAAGACAGGGAGAGGGGTAAGCGTCCAACTCCGAGTTCTGCAGGTTCAGGCTTGCACATGAACTACTTCTTCTACACGTTTTATAATGTCTACCCTGTACCCGTTTTAGGAAAATTCCCCCAGTGAATAGTGAGTTAGCATATACCATCGGCAGTAGGAAAGAGGGATAAAGCATTTCTCACAACTGCTAATGGGCTACTGGACAGCATACACCATTTAGCCTAAAGCAGGTTCTGTTTATTTTTAGTGGATCCCATGTGCCCAGTGCTTTGCTAGGCGCCTTACAGATGTTATTTTATTACTTTTCACAATAATGCCATGATATAGTTCCTGTATTATCTGCATTTATACAAGAGAAATTTGAGAAGCAAAGACAGTAATCAGAACCTCCTAATTTTTTCATGGCATAAAACACTTAGAATACTATACCTCTGTATAGCATTCTATACAGAGGTATAGTATTCTACCTATACCTTGACACTTACCCCTCTCCCTGTCTTCCAGATCACGGGAAAGTCAGTACTCTCTCACCTCATATTCTGCAAAGTAGAAATATACCTCTGTATAGTATTCTATACACCCTGAGGAAAGTGGACGAGGATGTTTGCATGCAGGCCAGGGTCTAAGAAAACTTGTGACCCATTTGCATCAAAGCAATGTGCATTTGATGGGAATTGGTGGGATTTTTCTTCTCTTTTTATGTGGACTATTTGTATTCCTTCTTTCTGAAATCACCTGTTTATATGATTGGCCCTTTTTCCCGCTAAAGAGAAGGTAATCTTTTCCCTACTGATTTGTAAACCTGATTTAAGTTATGGAGATGGAAAAACAACAGTCTGTGTATTTAAAGTCCCTGGGTTCATGTATAAGCACTGTTCATGTACTTCTCATGTTCATGTTCTGTCACTTGTTAACTGTGACTACTGAAGAATTATGGTATGAAACCATGTTTTACTTACATGACAATTATTATAGAACCATCCCTTAGGGTTGTTACAAAATAGTAGCTATAAACCAGTGAGAAGAGTACCCACACAGATAGCGCTCACTAATTATTTTTATCATGAACATTAGCACTTCATTATATAAATTATAAATATTTTTTTCCAATTTACCCCCTCTTGTCAACTTTATTTGTGAAATTTTAATATGTATAAACCTTTTGGTGAAGAATGACTTTGAAACAAGTCTATATGAGTTAAAAGTAACTGTTAAAATGCTTATTGGTAAGACAAATACACTCTTAAAACAGGTATGCAAGATACTAGCAGTGATAAAATATATATGTATAAGAAGACACCTACAGCTATTTTGATGACATTCCATTTTATTTTTTATTTATATATTCCAGTGATTTCCTACAAGAGAATAAAGAAAATCATATGTTACATTTAACATATGATTAGACATTTCCCCCTTTCTATGTTCATCTTTTGACAGTCCAAAATAGAGAAAGCATCTTACCTCAGAGGAACTGCATGGCTCTGAGATGTTTGACTTTGAGGCCCTTACTATGAAAAGTGCCACCTTTGCTATGAGGAACTCAATGTCAACACTCAAAACCTTGGCCAATTCTATTTCGAACCATAGAGCACAGGGGTTACAGCAACTATTTAACTGCCACCCAGCCAACCACCTAGGGGGACTGAGCCAACAGATTGAGAGATGATGTGGCCATTGAAGGATGGTCCCTATATCAGTGTTGTTATGTGTATTATGTGAATGACAGGCTAATACAATTTCTCATCCACAGAGAGTTGGTAAGACAAATACACTCTGAAAAGAACCAGTAAGAATCACCATTCGGTCAGAAGATAAATTGCCATCATTTTTAAACCTAGTATAATGGTCTCTTTTGATTTATATGTGTGTGTGTATTTCTTGGAAGGATAACCACTCAGTTAAAAACACAGACTTGGCAGACTTGTTCTGTCATTTTATAAACCGTACTATATATGATCATTTTTCTATATAGATTACCTGGGGTTTGACGAACCACAACTTTTCGAAAGGAATACTTGAGAGGTCCAAATCCCCCTCGCTACCTCCTAAAGAAGGAACTCAACCACGGAAAGCATAGATATCTCAGATCTCCGAAAGTGGTGACCTTGCTGATTTGAATTTTAGTGAACGAGGTTATTCTTTATGGATCTCTGGGAACTTAAAAAGGTTTATATCACTCCAATTTCAAATAAGGTGCACATGATTTGTATAATTAACACCTATGCGTGTCAATAAAAAAACTATACATGCCAAATTGTACATGCCCACAGAAAAAAATTACCACATTGGGCACTTAAAAATATTCTCAGAAAAACTAAATATATTCTGTCAACAAATACAGTTAATCAATGTCTGGAAGCCCAGGAGGTTGTCCATATGTTCTCAATTCTTTAGGTGATTCTGGCATTTATTGATCAAACTGTAGGCCAAAGATTCCTTCAAGTTATATGGATTTGCCAGACAAGAGCTGGCAAAGATCTCCTTATATTATTATGGCTTGGCTGGGGATCAGTGTGAACGCTATATGGATGAGTATATGAATACTTCTACTGTCCATATCAAAAGGGTAGCTATCATCAGCATAATTTTGGTCCCCACATGATGCCTGTCTTAGGCGTATCATGATAATGTGGCTGATGCTGAGAAGAATATTTGGCTGGTAGTTCATTAAAATAGATTTATTTATATATTAAGAACGGAAGGGAATATTATAATTGTTGAAATAACTCAAGGAAAATCCATCTGCATTAGTACTAATGCTTCCTGGTTTGTGCACATCTAAATTAAATAAAAACAGATCCCTCAATGTCTAATATGCTTAATATGAGTGGCATATGCATAAGCAGATTGAAAGATATACAGACAATTGCCAACATCAACCAAAAAAAGTAAATTGAACCAAATATTTACATGATGTACAGTTGTTTGCACAATGCTTGGAAAGTGAGATTTGAGACAGGAAATGTGCCTATCAGAATATTTGCTATTGACGGGAAATAATCTGATTAATTTCAGTAACCCATAGAGAACTCTCTAAGGTAATAGTTTTGCCCTCCCTCTCCTCAAAGTAAATCTTCATATTTTGAGTGCCTCACAGGGCATCTGGACCATAGTAGATGCTCAGTAAAATATTTTGTAGAAGGAATGAAGGAAACTTTGAAAAAATAGGGTTTCTGGTAAGTGTAGTGACAAGATTTAAGAACCTACAAAAACGAACAATTCATTTGAAGATCCTGCAAAAATATCTTTGTTAAACAAAACAAAATAAAACAAAACAAAAACATGCCAATAAGCAGAACTTTAGAGAGGTGAGAGATAGAATGGGAAAAATAAAATGCAATTTTAGTGAAATGCTTCTCGGATATTGATAACATACTTTCAGCTTGATTGTGTAAATACTTGTATTTCACAAACATAATAGAGATTATCTGATTACTGGGTATTAAAGTGAAATTTCTCAACTCTTATTCTTGCTGGCTTAAAAAAGAGGAAGCTTTTTGCTTAGAATGATGTAGAAGAGATCTTGGGACCTTTGGCCCTTCCCGTGTGATGTCCTGCCTATAGAAAAACCTATTGGAAGGAGCCATAGTGAGTGAGAACCATTCATTTTCTCTTGTCAGATTTTACCTTTGTAGTGATGTTTAAGAGCTTTGTTCTACAGCAGTGGGACGATTCAGTGTCAGGTGGGGGGAGTTTGCATTCCAATAGGATTGTGCTCAAAAGGAAGTGTGGTTAATCCTAATGCTGGGGTTGTCTTGATGATGTTGAGACATTCAGCCTGGCCAGACAATAAGGCTAGGGAGAAATCTGCAGTTTGTGCTAGGTTCCTTTGAAAGCCCCTGAAAGGGCACAGTCAGAACAGAAGTGAAGGAAACTACCATAACCACTTGGAAGAAAAGAAGGATCTCTCTCTCTCTCTCTCTCTCTCTCTCACACACACACACACACACACACACACACAGCCAATGATGAGGCACTCCTCAAAGTAGGTGTTTTAAAAATTATGTATTTTATGGTCTAATTTTTCAGTTTCTGCTGCCTGTTAGATTAGGTTTTCAGTATTCTGAAAGGCAGTGAAGGGCAATAAATGACAAGCCCTTCCTCATGCACAGAAGCATAGGACCTTCTCTAAGGAATCAGACCCAAGGTTAAGTACTAGTTTTGCTTGTACCAACTATGTGGCTTTGGGCAAGTTACTTAACCTTTTGGAGTCCCACTTTTCTAAGAATTTGATGTTATGAAATTGCCTAGCACTATGTTAACACCTACAAAATGTTAGATTCCCTTCCAAAGAAGAAAGTGAGAAGAAGAATCCAATTTTTAGAGAAACCGAATACTTAATGTTTCTACCCATTTCCATACTTTTCCCAATACAGTGAAGCTCAATAGGAAACCAAATCTAAAAATGTAGCCAAAGGTTGTAATCATGATATTGTACAAATATTGTCTAATATATATTGTAGTTTTGTTTATAATAAAGAAAATTAGAAATAATATACATGTTCAATATTTGTTGCTTAAACAGACTAGCAAATTCATTGGATGTAACACTAAGCAGTCATTGAAAATATCTTGTATCTGCCTCTGACTGGGGTGGCTCAGTTGTTTGAGCATCCTACTGCAAAATGAAAGGTTGCTGGTTCAATTCCCAGTCAGGGCACATACCTATGTTGCAGATTTGGTGCCTGGTTGGGTCACATATGAGAGGGAAGTGATCAATTGATGTTCCTCTCCCCACCTTTCCCTCTCTCTAAATATAAATAAATAAAGTCTTTAAAAATATATCTTGTACTTAGATACTTTAAGTTCTGAGAATATTTATAGTGTGTCACTAAAAACGAAGCCTTATTTAATTACTACTATAGTGTTCCAGTTTTAAAATTTAACATAATATAAACCTTAAAAAGAAAAACAGCCCTAGTTGGTGGGGCTCAGTGGATTGAGTACCAGTCTGGGGACCCAAGGGCAGCTGGTTTGATTCCCAGTCAGAGAACATGCCTGGGTTGTGGGCCAGGTTGCTTGCGGCAGGGCACTCAGGCAGCCACACAATGATGTTTCCCTCCATTTCTCCCTCTCTTCCCCTCTCTAAAAATAAATAAATAAAATCTTAAAAAAAACATGAAAAACAGAAAGTAATATACCTACATGTTAAAGCTGTTGTGTGGTTGGGGTGATACTGTGTGTGATTTTATTAATATTTTTTGTCATTTTTAATGTCTCCTGATTTTTCAATAATAGTAAACTTTTATTTTGTTGTAACAAAAATATAGTTTAAAATAATTAGTCCTTGGCTTATAATTTAAATAATAGTATAATTAATTAAATGGCACAGTTCCTTAAGAGTCAAAAGTATATCTTGAAAGAATTATTACATGGATCATATTTCTGCATATGTTTCAAGAAGAGACAGGTGAATTTATAGACTTAATGATACATCATAAGGATGTCTGCCATATTTCTGGTTTAAACAGATATTTTATATTATACCTTTTATTAACCATAAGTACTTTCCTTTGTATTAGAATCAACTCTACTGAATGGATCAAGATGAAAAGTTTTGGTAGAATGCTTGGTTTTCATTTGGTCATTTACAGAGGCTTTTTTGCTGACTATGTTAAAAATAGATTTTGCTTTTATTTAGAAAATTAAATAGATGTTAAGTATTCTAATACAGAGGCTAAATAATTAATATGTGCTATTGAATTTGAATTCAGTAGAAAATGATGGTTTTAAAAATGAATTAATTTATCTACTCATTCATTTGTTCTTTCATTAATTATACCTTTCTCCTATTCAAATGTAGCTAAAGTTTAAAATGGAAACATATAACATTTAAAATGCAGTGCTAAATGTAATAACATAATCTAGAAGCAACAATATTCTTACTACTCTTCAGCCTCATTTTTAGATTTTAATTAAGTCACACAACTGAAATTAAAAAATCTCTGGCTGTGCATTTGCTTAAAATTGATTCCATTAATATCTTATAATAGTGGACTTTCCTATAAAGAAGTTCTACTAGGATAGTTAATAATTTGGAGATTTAGGGAGCCAGCTTCCTTTATAATACTAAAGTTATAAGATTGCTGATTGAGCCCAGAGTTAGCTGATATATAACATTATTTATCATCACTGGGTCAATATGATATATACTGTGCCAAAAAACTGTCTTTAAAAGCTGCTGAATCAACCCTTTTTAGTTACTCTTTTTCCTAGCAAGTCTCATGATTTATGTCTAAAAAATCACTTTTATTAACTATCAAGTGGATCTGATGTGTCCACTTGCAAGACTAAAAACAGACAAAACTTTTTAAATTCACTAGATTTGCATAGGCCTTAAGAGCAAAGACAGTGATTAAGAATACACAGCAAGGAATGTGCACATGGCCTTGAATAAATATCCTATCACGTAACTCTGGCCACTATCATAACTGACTTCAATTATCATAGATGTCTTCTGCTGATATCAAATGTTTAGTGGAGAATTAAATATCTCTAAAAATTATTAAATTTTATATATGTTACATGCATATGCACATATATAATATAACATGTTATAAATGTACTCATCTGTAAAAAAGAAGGAATTTTTACTCTTTGTGACAGCATAGATGGTCCTGGGAAGCATTATGCTAAGTGAAATGAGCCAGTCAGAGAAAGACAAGTACTATATGATCTCACTCATATGTGGAATCTAATGAACTAAATGAACTAGTAAGAAAAATAGATACAGACTCATAGATAGCAGGCTGATAGCTGTTGGGGGTGAGGGGAGTAGAGGGATACAGCAAAAAAGAAGAAGAGAAAGAACTTATGGACATGGATAACAGTGTGGTGATTGCAGGGTTGGGGGGCAACTGCAGGAGGGTAGAGATGGGACAAGCAGTGATGGAAGAAGACTTGACATGAAGTGGTGAACACATAGTGCAATATACAGATGATGTGTCATAGAATTGTGCAACAGAAACCTGTAGAATTTTGTTAATAAAAAGAAATAAAATAAATATGGCATAAAAGAAACATTCATTAAAATTTCAAGTTTTCCTTTTTTGACTTTTATAAGCAAAATATTTCTATTTGAGAAAAATAGAGAAACAGTATGAAGAAGAGAAAAATATTAAAGGGAAAAGAATAATCATATAGAGGTAACTCTGTTAGCATTTTGGCATGTTCCTTTAATCAATAAATATTTCATTCCACACAAAAAAATAAATAAATGCACACCCATCTTACATGTACATACATACTTATCAAATACATAAAATTGGTAAATAATTCAGATTGTTATGAATAAGTTTGTAATTTCTACTTTTATCCACATAATATTGAGTTAGACAAAAAGTTCATTTGTTTTTTTTTTTTTTTGGTAAGATGGCTCTAGTAGCACTTAGTTGTCTTTAACTTCATTTGACACAGTTTTTTTAGATTGTGACAGCTGTCATATTAGCATGCATTAAAAAAACATCAAAATTGGTGAATTTTTGTGTAGCCATTCTAATACTGAAGATAGAAGAAAATAAGCAACATTTTTGGTATATCATGTTTTATTATTTCAAGAAATGTAAAAATGCAACTGGAGCCCAAAACTGATTTGTGCAGTGTATGGAGAAGGTGCTGTGACTGATCGAATGTGTCAAAAGTGGTTTGAGAAGTTTCGTGCTGGAGATTTCTCCCTGGACGATGCTCCACGGTCTGGTAGACCAGTTGAAGTTGATAGCGACCAACTGGAGACGGAGAGAACAATCAACATTATACCATGCAGGAGATGGCTGACATACTCAGAATATCCAAACCAATGAAGTTATGGGTGAAAGTGAAAAAAGTATGTCTTTTATTTTACAAAAAAACTAAATGAACTTTTGATCAACCTGATATTATATCATTTGATCCATTTTAGTATATCATATCCTCTCAGATTATTGGCTACTTAAATGTCTTTTTCCACTAAACATTTTTTTTTGCCACATAAATAGTCCATTATGTGAAACTATAATTTACTTAACTATTATACTTTGATATTCAGGTTTTATTAAAGATTTAGTATTACAAATAATATTCTCATGGACATGTTTAGCCAAAATCTTTATTTCTGATACTTGATGTGCCTAATTTTTATATGTGTATAAATTTGTTTAAATACATTCTCAGAGTCATTATTAATCTCTTGCAATGAGACATGACCAACATGGGATATATGTGAATTATTATTTTTTAAAATTTTATTACATTTATTGGGTGACATTGGTTTGTAAAATTATAGAGGTTTCAAGTGTTCAATTCTATAATACATCATCTGTATATTGCATTGCATGTTTACATAATTCTGTAACCATATGTTTGACCCCCCTTTACCCTCTTATGCCTCTCCCTGTCCTCCTTGCCCTCCAGTAATTGTACTATTGTGTACATTTGAATTATTTTTAAATGTACTTTAAGTAAAGTGATAATGTTCCTTTATTCACTTACATATCTATTGAGTACCTGCTGTGTCAGCACTGTTCTGGATGGTGGAGATCCCTCCTTTCAGTATCAGTTTGTACTGATGCTGTTCAAATTGCTTTAGCCAAGGTCATTGCAATCCTATATGTTGCAAAATACAATGGTCAATTTATATATATATATATATATATATATATATATATAAATTATATATATGACTGATATATATTACATATATGAATGACTGATCAATATTTGAAATATTCCTCTTTGATTTTATTGGCTGCTCTTTCTTTGCTGGCTCATCTTTATTTTCTGACCTATACATATGCAGGTGATGCAGGGCTAATGCCTCAAACTTGTCTGTGGTGTTCACAACCTAGATGATCTCATCTGCCCCATAGCTTTGAATACAATCTATTTCCTAACAAGAGCCACATTTATTTTCGCTCTCTGACTTCGTCCTATATTCCAGGTCTACGTGGCCAGTTTGATCTCTCCACTTGTATATCTAGCAGACGTTTTAAACTTACACCCAAAGCTGAACTATTGATGTCACGCTCTCCCACTAACAGAACAGACAGCCTGCTTCTGCAGTTGCTTCCTGTCACCACACCCCTCCCAATAAATGACAACTCCATTCATCGAATTTCTCTGTTCTAAACTTTGGAGCCACCATATTATTTATTTGACAAACAATTACTGAATGACAATTGTATTCCAGGCTCTGTTATAAATGATGGGGATCAGTCAGTTGAGCTCGCACATACACATCACACACATCCTCCCAAAATACAACTTATATTCTAGTGAACTTGATTTCTGCCCCTCTCAGCCCCCATCATTGCCTCAGCAAATTTGGTTGATTCCATTTTCATCATATATCTAAAAATGGCCGCTTTCTAGACCTACACCCTTTTCCACCTAGTCCAAGCCATCACAATCTTTCTCTTGGACTGTTGCATTAGCCTCCTAACTGGTCTCTTTGACTTCTCTCTTTGCTCCAGCAAAGTTTGTTGTCAACACAACAGCAAGAGGGACCTTTTAAAAACTGACGTCAGATCATGTCACTCTTCAATTTAAAATCATCCCCTTTTCAAAGTAAAATCCAAAGTTCTTACCATGAATTTTCAGACACATAGTAGGGACTCAACAAATATCTAGGATGAAAGGCTGGAGGAAAAGGCTAAAAGAATATGACTTCAGGCGGTGTATACACAGCCCCTCCCAACTTAATTTTGAAGCCACTATCAAGCTTGTTATTATGGTTGGAGGGGGCTGGCCAGTCTGTTCTGACACAGAGGTCTGAGTATTTGATTGACAAACAGTCAATCTAGTTTTTGACATTAAGACCAATCTGGTTAGATGTGGCCATGGATACTTTAGGAAGAAAAAAAAAATGGACCTTTTCAGTAGAAGGAAGGAGATCGATTTGCCATAGAGGCTTTACTCTTAGCATTTACCGTCTTCTTTTATGTGGTATTGAAGAGCTATAAATTCAGACGCTCAAGTATGATTCAATCTATCCATATAAAATTCTTGATTTATGTGAATCATGTGTTATCTATTGCCCAATAGTTACGGATATCAGTCACTCTGCACCTACCTCATCTGTTATCGTTAACATTAATCAGTTGACCAAGCTTGGCAAGCTACCCAGACTTTAGTCCATAAGTGGAAACAAGAAAAAAAAAATCAATTCTTTTTGGTTTATATGTGTGAAATTAAAACACTTCTAGTTTAAAAACTCTGCCTGACCTAAAAGAACTAAGTTTGCCTCACCATCATTTTTATAATAGAACCACTTGGTACAACTTACCTGTTAATGTGTTGATCAGAAGCAAATTTCACTTAGTGGTATGCAGTGTTATTTTAGTAGCTAGCTCAGTGGCTTGCCATACTAAGGGGCTATTTGCTGCCTCCTTTCTTTAAAAAATGGGAACAATTATTTGTGCTTATGAGAGTGATGGGAGCAGCCAAACACTAAAAATGGAAATTATAAAATTAGCCACAGGCAAATTACAAAGTAGGACAAGTCCATGAATATTTACTCCAACTGGTCTGCTGCTGACCTCTCTCTTGAGTTGGATGGGCTGTTTATTTGAATGGATGACATGTTGGAGAGCCCCTTGTCTCACTGGTTCCATGTTTTCTCAGCTCGAAATGCCAATTGATGATTTTGCTTGATGCCGCACTTTGGTTCTGGAGACAAACCCTTTAGAACCATAGCTGAGATTAGAAAATGCATTATATCAGGGCCACCTGTTAAATTTGAGTCATACCCTTTGGACTGGGTGACAATTTTGTGGTTTTAATTCTACTTTCATGTCTTTGAACTTTAAGTTACTTCTGTGTAAATTTACTCTTAATTTATATATTTAATGCAGGAAAATGTTTTGAATTGGAGTTCTATTTGTTATTACTACCCAAAATACATATATCCATTCCTACCAAAAACAGCCAAAAACAAATAATAATAATAAGCTGACTCATCCCTGGAGAAGAGAAAGAGGAAAAAATAATAATACATTAGGGAAAAGGCTCTAAACAAAATCACATTTAGTGATCATATTCTCTGTCTTCTTGGCTGCTGTTGCCAAGGCTTCTGCAATTACTATCTTTTTTGTATTGGAATGAACACACGGAAGCAAACAGAACTTGCATGTAGCAAAAGAAATATAAGAATCATTTTGGTGTAGGAGGAAAGGAAGTGATAGAGTTCAGAGGAGCAGATGCTCCAAGAGTTATTAAAACTCTTCAACATGAAACTTCATATCCTGTGTCTAATTATTGCATTGCTCTTCTTGGATCCTAATGAGTCAGACCTGTTCAGATTTTGAAGAAACTGAAGAGAAGTGGCAGGCACAGGGCAAGGCATTTGCACACTGACCGCTGCCAACTTTTAGTCCAAAACCTGGTGACCTTTTCTTCAGCTGATCATCTACAAGGGCAGAGCACTGCCCACAAAAATGACAGAAAAGAACACTTCTGGCTGCATGTTTCCCATTCTTCAAGTGCATTATTAGAATTCCTTCTCCGAAGCCCCTCTGCTACATTATTGTTCGTAAGATAAGTGCTCTTTGATTTGTTTGACTTTGTGTTTGCAGTACCTTAAAACAGGTTCCATGAGGTTCTCCAGTGCCAACTTATCTGAGCAGGCATTTTCTTTCCATGCAAAATTAGGTTTTCTACACCAATAGATTGGGAGCTAAATGCTTCATATTTATTATCTTTAAGGTGCTGTGTTAATGAAAGAATTTTAATCATTGACATTGCTCTGTGAATTATGTATTACAAAAACCCCTGCTGGTGAGTTAGACAAAATTAACCTACTGTAAGGGGCATTAAAAAAAATCACAGCTAATTAGTAAGCCAACAGGAACAAAGAAAATGTAAAACAAAGATGTGGAGAACAAGACAGTTAGGTAGGAATACTGTCTCTGTTTCGATGTGGCTCTTTCATTCAGGTGACATTTGTAATGCTTGCTGTTGCTGGAATCTCCCTCTAATCTGATATGTTCCATTAGACTTGAGCATTTTTTATGTTTTGTAATTAGTTTTCTAAGCTACAGACTCTTCACTCTTTCAAACTGTGGAAATCCAAAGGCTCATAATAGAAAATGGAAGATATTTTTAAATGCTTTTAAATTATTTCCCAAGCGATCTATATTAGAGATGTAAAGCAATTCGTGGGGATTATAATGGGAAATGATTTTCATCGCTTTTTTCTCCTTGAATCACTCTGTACGCTCATCATATATCCTGTATACATTTCTGTACGTTAAGTAGCGAAGCTTTGTCTGGGCTCCCTTTTGGATGCAATTCCTTGTGGAGCAGACACAAAGGCAGCAAGGGTTGAAGTTGCAGACGGCTTGCCTCCTTAGCTCCTCCTCACGCTGACAGCTCAGGGGCCATGCATCACACTGCTGGTGCAGGAGCTGGGAGGAGACAATTGACCCTGAGAGGCTGCCGGAGAGGTGCGCATGCTGGGCCCCATTTGTTTATAATTGCTCTTTCTAAGTTATAGGTGGAGATAAAGCAACCAAAATGGGACAAGCAGAGGCAAGAGACAATGATAATGTCTATTTCAATGTTTCCCGGCTCAACAGAGGCCCTGAGCATTAAAAAAGCATAAGATAATTCTTTGACCTTTCATTTTCTTCTGGATTATTTCCTTTTATTGTTTTCATGTTAAAATTTCTCTCCTGGCCTAATGACATACAAGATCATTGTCTTTCTGATGAGAATCTGATCTGTTGTTCTCTAACAAAGTGTGATTAATCTTTTCTCTTCCATCCTCTTAGCTTACTGTTACAGTAACCTCTGACCTTTGGATGATTTAAAACAAAAGCAAACTGAGAAATTTTGTAAAACTCTTGCCGCTTTTAGGCAGAAGGAAACGGCGAAAGAATGCACAGCAAGGTGGGGTTCCTGTTTTAAAAGCAACGTGAAGTGTAGAAGGACACAGGAGGTCACCGGTAGGATGGAAGCCCTTCACGTGGGAATTGTGGCTCTCGCTACGTTCATTCCACTTTGAGTAGTTGGCGTCTCTTTCATGTTTATCTTTACTGTTTTTTAATGGGCTTAGAGAACTCAAAGGTTTGTTCTAACTTTCAATTCAAATGAGTTTCCTCTTTTATTATAAGCTCAGTGAAAACCAGTTGAAATAGTGTAATAAATTTGAATGTAGATGAGCCTCAAAGCCCTCTTCCCATAGCTTTCTACTTCCATCTTCATCGTCAGGAAAGGAAGCTCCAGAATCTACGCTTCCCTCCGCAGCCTCTCCAATGCTACCTGCTTGGAGCCCACCAGACTTTTCACTGTTTATGTCAGTCACTTCAAGAGTGCCAATGTCCAGGCCACCTCTTTCTACCACACTCAGCTTCCCACAGACTGACACATAACCCATAGCCTCCAAATTCCCTTTCAGTGTGATCCTGTTCCGTGTTAGCACAATTTCCTGTGCCCCTGACTATGTCTAGATGTTCCCTTCATGGCTTTGTTTAATTGGGAATGTGGCCCTGCTCTGAGGACCAAGTTACTTACATCTCTCTCCAGTGGGAGCACTTTCAGCCTTCTCCTCACAGACCAGGGAATGGAATAGCTTCTCTTGCTCTTTGTTGCCCTTTCCAGATCAGTTTCTTTCCCCTGCACTTGAAAAATTCCACTTGATCTCAGTTTTTCCATTACTCCCCCATTGTTGCCAACCTCTATTGACTTCTGGGTGGGTCCCTTTTAAAATTGATGATTTTCACTCTTAGCTCATTGCCACTTTCACCAGTATTACCTCCAAAGTCATGACTTCAGTTGTGGTGATTTAAATAAATATGTACAGGTTGGTCTTTCTATCACCTGCTCCCCAGCTCCTCAACCACTTCTCTCTAGGAATCTTTACTTTTACCTACTTTAGTCTTTCCTTTCTGAGGTCATACTCTTAGAGGCTAGGCTTGATCATTGCCAGTCACCACACAGCACCTCCCCATAACTCCCATATCCCGCCTTTCATCCCCTGCTACTACCTCCTATCTCTCCAAGTCTCTCTCTCTCTTTCCTTGCCCTCAATGACCTTTGGGCACCACAGTGACCTCTACTGTATTGGGATGATTGATTACTTTGGACTTTCCTTGCCAACCTATAGCCTCACTGGCTTCCTTTCACAGCTTGAATCTCTTTGGGTTTTTATTATGGTAAATAACATCATACTGTCCTCACGGTATGATGTGTTTCCACTACATTCACTTCCCCACTGTCCTGGGTGAGTCAAACTTTCTCATGTCTTGTTTAATATCATGCATAATTCGCAGACCATATCAGACTCGTGGCCAGTTCATAACTGTGCTGTGCATGCTCTTTCAGGCTCTCCTGATGGCTCCACCCCCTTATAGCTGTGTGGTTTTGGACAACTTGCTTGACTCCTTTGTACTTCAACTTCCTCATCCGTAAGATATGTATATTATAAATATATTTTTGTATTGTTGTGAGGACTAGTTGAAATAATATTAATAAAGTCCCTAGTTTACTTTCAAACACAGAGTAATGGCTCAAAAACATTGGACAATATTATTTCTACACTTATTTTGGGGGGTCAGGAATGAACTCCTACTCCTCTGTAAGGGCCAGAACATAATTTTGTTTCTGATGAATTTGTTACATTTTCTACTGCTATAGCATCCTAGCCTAGTCTTTTGTAGTACTCATTACCCTGCATCGTATTTATTTCTTTTAAGTCTGACTCCTCAGTTAAAGTATCTATTCCTTGACAACACTTCATATGTCTTATTTAAATTTATATCTAGATGCCCTAGCCTAGTCATGGACAAAAATTATGTGCCAGTTTTGTGAGTAATAGAGATAGTTAATATTTCAAGTATAATATAGTAGTTTTCCTGTGTCTAGGTATATTGCCAAAATTGTTCTCAATAATAATTTTAAGAGAATTATTTGAAAACAAATACTATGCTAGAATTTCAATCTAGCACAATATCCACATATATTAAAATTGCATCAAATCAGTCAGATAGTTGAATGGGTGTTACCAGTTGAATATGTGGCCTGTGGTCAGTGCTGAGGCTAGACCAAGGACCTTACTTTCTAACAGAAGCCCTCATCAGACTAGCATAGTTGCAGTCCTGTGTGTGCTGAGATGCCTCTCAGAGTTCAGCTGTTCCTATGGTTTATTCTGCAACAGATTTGACACTCCAAGGCGAGTTGCTTCCTTGTATAAACTCAACTTCAGACTTCAATGTCTGAAGAGAGTAAAAAAAAAATAGACGTGAGAGACATCTATTTATCTTCCCTTTGGGGGTTCTATCGTATTCCTTCCTTGAAAAACTCTTTCCTCCTTCAGAGTATCAGGAACATAAAATGCTAGTAAAGTAAAGTTCGGTTTGAGGCTGGCTGAGAAAGGAATATTCTGCTGCTGTTCTTCTTGCATTTGTCCTATACATTTTTAACTTTACATCTGTAAGAAGACTAATTAATAGAAGTCATATAAATCAATGTTATTATATGCATTTTACTGATGAAATATGAAATAAGAGGTGTGGGTTGTTTACCTCATGTAAAAGTCTGCCATCCTCAGGTCTGAGGGTGGTTGTTCCAGAGCCCAGCACACTTTCCCTTGCTGTTTTAAATTTTCATCACTCGGGGCTTGACTCATGTAAGAAAGAACTACTATTTCAAGTTTATGTTTGGACATATCACTTTTTTAAGGGAAGGTGGGAGAACAATGAGCAAACTGTCTGTGGATGTTGTCACCACCTATAAACAGTTTTGCTGAGGGCATTTCGAGGTGTGAAGAACTGTCAGCTGAAAAAGATCTATTGGTTCTCCGGCTCTCCAGCATCTGGGAAAGAGCTGAGCAGCCAGTGGAAACCTCATACCATGCAAAATTGTATTCGATTTTTCATAGTTAGCTTACTCCCCTTCCCCTTTTGAATGGAGAACCCCTACAGGGCCTTTTCCCATCCCCCTCTACACCCAGGCTGATGGATCATCTGTAGCTCTCTGAGGGCACTTCCTCAGGAATGACACAAAGAAATATTGTACAAGTTAAAATGCTAGGAGGGGACCAGGCAAATGTCTACACGCATGTTGGAATTTAAAATGCTAGGGAAAGCTGGTGCCAACATTTGAGTCTATGAGTAAGTTTTAAGAAATTGACTGGTTCTTACAGCTGATCAGTTAATGTGTTGTGCAACAGTAAAAGCGGGCAAAGAACAAGTGGCTCTCTAACAAAGCAATCCTCTGTTACTTGTACACTAGTGTCTTCCACACTGAAACCATAGTTTCTGCACAGTGGACTACAGGATGTCAAAAAGACCATGAGGGCTGACATTGCACAATAGACATTCAGGGCTACATAGACAGACTTCAGGCCACTGACCTTTACACTAAAAATGAGAATACTATTATTATTAGCAATCACTGTTGTATATTGACTGATTTCTAAGTATCAGGTCCTGTGCTAAATAATCAAATGCACTTAGTTGTCTCATTTAATCCTTGTAAGAACTCTGCGGGGTTGCTCTATTATTACCACTTTGTAGGAGTGGGAACTCAAACTCAAAAAGGTTAAATCACTGGGGAAAGTCGGGTAGAGAGTAAGAAACTGTGATATTGAACCAAAGTCCTCATTTATCTCATCTTTCTTGCTTCCTCTTTCCCAAATCTCTAGATTAGATAGATTCCCAGAGCTACGGAAAACATGTGCTTGGTGACCAGGACACACACCCAGGGAGCCCCAAGCAGCAGGCACACTCATGATGTTGTACTCACGAGGTGGTAAATTTTAAAGTTGGGAAACTTTTGGACTGAGCAAATATGGATTGGTTGCTGGTCACAAGCCCAGTAATGTGCTAAACTCTGGATGAGAATAAGTGCTTGTGGAGGTGAAGAAATGTGGATCTCTCTATTCTTACTCTCACTCCTCTGCCAAAAAGCAAAGAATTCAGCAAGCCTGCCATCCCCAGTCATCCAAGAGAATGTTTCCCATCCTCAAAGGCCTAAGCATTCATTTGGGTAGGGTGGCCAGACATGGTAGCTTGCCCTGGATACTGTCGGTTTACACCCATTCTTCTGGCATGTTGTCAGGAGCATCCACGAGCACTCAGAATTGTCCTGAGTTCACTTAGTCACACAAGTGCTGCAAGTTTAGGTATTTTCCCACTGGTATGGGGAAAGGAAATGAGAAACTTTTACTTTAAGGTAATGAGTTTTTCCCAGACATTGTCTTGTCCCTGGAAGATGGTATGGGAAGGACACGAGAAGAACTGGAAAGAAACTGTAGATGTTCGATGACCCATGGGGTCCTGAGGCAGTCTACATGGCTGGGTCCTCTTCCTGCCCCTCCTCTGTCACTCTCGGGGCCTTAGTCCCTTGGCTGGTATGTACGAGGGCCTTAGAGAATTGCAAACCATTTGGCTTTCAAAGATGTGCAGTGGAGTTACTGCTTAACTAAGGTGAGATCCTATGATTAAATGAAGTTCCAAGTACAGTTTCTGATGAACCACACAGGCCTCAAAATCGACACTGAATCCTCTTTTGAATTTGAAAGTGGGGGCATCTGTGCTCTTAGAAACAAGCAAGCTGGTAGACATTCCACCCCTTCCACTGAGCAGCTGACACTACAGCTGGGATCACGCATCCTGCCTGGGCCTCCTGTGCTGGGCAGCGGTGTCAGATGGAAACACTTGTTCGTGGGGCTCTCAGGACACCATTCTCCTCCCCTTCCCTGCCCAGCTCGCTGCCCTTGGTTCTTCACAAAACTCTGAGGGAGCACTTTGAAAGAAAGAATAACTTATTTTTCAATTCCAAATGAACATAGGATTTGCACATTAAAAAGTGACCGAATGAATTAAAACTTAGTGGGTGAAGTTCAAAGAGTAACTGTGCCGCTCAAACGCCACCTTCACTGGAGGCTTAGGTTGAAATGCCAGGATTCCGTTTGTAGTCTGGGTGAGCATTTTAAACTGTATCTAAGTCACCTCTGTAACTGTTTTAATGTGTTTTTGTAAAGTTTGGCAGAATTATATAATGTCTTCAGATTTTTCTCCTTGCTCCACTGTGTTGTGCAGGGGAAATCGGACCTTACTAGAAGCTCTACGGAAAAACACAGCTTAGTGGACAAATTAGTGGTATTTGGTGCTAATATTACTAATACAACATTTGGAGGGGTTGTTCACTGGGGGAAAATAACATGTTCTATAAGTCACAGTAGAAACTAGGGAGATAGTTAATGGGTGTTGGCTCCACAGCACAGATTGCTCACAACACTCTTCAAACTGCTGCTGACTTCCTGCCAATAGACGTGGAAGTAATTGTCAACAAGATTTATTGTTACTTTCACATTTACACAGTGAGAGAGGAAAGGCTGAAAGAGTTCTATGAGGTTCAGTACCGACTTCTACTGAACCAGAGTAACACTCACTGATTATTGCTAATGTGAGCCACAGAGAGAGTTTTGCATCTTTGGAGGCCTTAAAATCATTCTTGTTATCAGGCACAGATCTCCCCCCCGCCCCCACCATCCTTGGTCATTTCTCCTCAGACCAAGGGACATTTTTTTTTTTCCCACGGCAAAACGTTTGTTTTCCACGCGGTAAAGCAGTGATCTTCAGCTACAGAATTAGGAGTTGGGTAGACATGTGACCAATTAACCCCCAGCCTGTGGAACTAGCAAAAAAACTAACTCGAGAAACAGAAGGCAGGCTTTAATTTTGAAAGGGAAAGGTTTTGCTTGCCAATTGAGAAGCTGTCAGAGAAGGAAAGTAGTTGGTTAAAGAAGCTAATGAATATTCAGGAGTTGTATAGTATAATATTCTCTCCCTTCCAATTCTATTGTCCAGACACCCTGTTTGTGCAGACTCATGAAGGAGTTTCTCTTTCCCTCTTCAAATGGCATCTAGCTCCACAGAAGTGAAATTGAGATGATGGGATTGCAATTTCCTGTGATTTGGATTATTTCTAAGAGGGAAGAGCAAACCTATGAGTGTCAAGAAATATGTCAGCACAGTGTGGGCTTCCCAAACCATGCATACATTTAAACCCACCCACACCACTAACACACACAGAAGATTATCTCTTCCTTGGATTTCAGGATGGCATTTCCAGGCACAAGAAGCACCTGTTGGTAAAATTTCTCTCTGTAATGAAGGCCATCTGGAGAGGAGACACAAAGTAGTGTGTGAGGACTCTGGTGAGTGGATAGGGAGCCCCTAGTGCTGACGGAGGCAGCAACTGCTCTGAGGACTGTGAACAACTGCGGAGGAACAAATATATTGGACAAGGAGTCATTTATCTAAGCAGTATTTGCACAGGCAGCAGGCATTCGAACAGGAATGGATATAGATAATGAAACCTTTTTTTCCCCTCTGTAAAAAATAGGCGTGATGCAGGAAATCTGAAACCTCCTGGCATTCCCCCTTGTCATTTGAACATTTACCATGGTGCTTGTTTTCATACCATTGAGTATCCCTTGATTACATTGTGGAGAGGGAGGAGAAGAGATATGAATAGACCTATTATTTTAAATGCCACCTTTCAAAATATAGATAAAACTGTGGCAGAGCCGTATTGATGAATAACGGTGGTGATATTAGATGTCAGAGTAGAACATAGAACTTGCTGTACTGAATCGATGAAGTGGCCTATTCAGCTTTGTATCTTGTATCTTAGAGTGCTGCAGAGAAGTATTTCCCGGAAGGCCACAGTGGCTTTACACGACAGGAGCCTTGAAATAGGTGCAAGTAAAACCCTCTGAGGGTGAATCACCCAAGAATTCATGAGCACTTTTGTTGTTTGTATATATATTTTGTTCTTCCAGAGCTCCACACTTTTACTAGAAGATAGTCATTATTTTAACTTAACAAGTATTTATTAAGCACCTACTCCGTGTTAAGTGCATTGCTCCAGGCACCGAGGATCCAGCAGTGAGGAGGACAGATTAAAAATTCTTCTCTTCTTTAAGCTTATATTCCAAACGAAAGATCATCATCTTACAAGCCCCCCAAAATGGAGGTGAGTGAGCTGTGGGGCACTCAGGGAAGGAGGCATTCGTGGTGTGGGGAGAGGGGTATGATGGTTTTCAACTGGGTAGTCAGACAAGGCCTCATTGAAAAGGTTGCCTTTGAGCAAAGCCCGAAAAGAGGTGAGAAGTAAGCCATGTAGAATCTGGGAGAAGAAAGTTCCAGGCTGAAGGGTGAAGAAGTACAAAGGCCCTGATGAAGGAGCAGGCCTGGTAGTTTCCAGGAACAGCAAGGAGGCTGCTGTGAGTGCAGTGGGGAAAGTAGAAGTGACCGGGGGCTGACTGCACAGTGTCTTGTTGGCCGTTATAGGGATTTTGGCTTTTGCTCTAAGTGAAATAAGCTATTGGAAGCTTTTAAGAAAAGAGATGACTTGTTTTGAACAATTCATTTGACATTTTGAGAAACTGTATGAGGCATGATTGGAAGTGAAATGATGAATTCGGAGACTACTGAAATAAGCCAGGCAGGAGATAATAGGGACTTAGACAGGAATGCCGACAGTGGCAGTGGTGAAATGGTTGGATTCTGAGATATTTTAAAGGGCTGCAGGGTTTACTGCTGCATTGGGTATGGAGTATATATTAAATGAGTTGTCCTTAAACCATTCTTTGTAGCTTCTAGGTACAGACTCAAGTGCTTCTGCATTTATTTATAGTTTATTTGATTTTGTAAACTTTGGTCATATTTCCCACCAAGGCCTTCACCCTTCTCTATGCAGAAGGCTTTGAACATTGTTCTCACATTGTAAACTTCTATCCTCATAGTCGTTCTGTCTGCCCTCCTCTTGACCTCCTCCAAGTTCATTATGGCAGTGCTGGTTTAGGTGAAGGCAGTGTTTAGGTGAGTGTAGCGTTCCAAGTGAGTTATACCATGTTGTGATATCCGAATTCCTATTGCATCTTCTAAAAAAATGTATTACCACTCCATCCTTTTTGTCCTATGTTCCCTTCTCCCTAAAATGCATAAGCAATGTATCTAAATGTAGTATGAATTAGTCAGTCTTGCCTTGAAGCCCTATTGATAGCAAAGGACTGTTTTGAGTATACTACACTTATTTTCTCATTTTATCTTCACAGCCATTCTCTGGAGTAGGCACCAAGGAGGAAACTGAATTTTAAAGCCAAAACTCACTAGTTTTGCCTCACTGAGTGAGTGTCAGCTTGGGATATGCAAACTTTTCTGTAAGCACCACATTCCTGCCCTCATGTTTGGTACTTGTGGTGAGATAATTAACTTTATGTCATCTTGAAGGGTGTATTTGAATGAATTTCACTTTTGAATCAGTGAACTTTGGGTAAAACAAATTGTCCACCCTCAGGTGGATGAGCCTTGCCCAATCATTAAAAGCCTGGGTAAGACAAAGGGACTGGCCTCCCCGAGAAAAAGGAGGTTCTCCAGCATACTGACTGCCTTTGGAGAGTAGTTGGAAAAGTGGTTCTCCTAGGTCTGAGTCTGCTGCTGTTTGCACTGGAACTGCACCACTGCCTTCCTGGGTCTCCAGTCTAGTGGTCCACACTGGAAATTTTGGATTCCTCAACCTCCAAATCATCTGAGCCATAGTATAAACAGATAAGAAACTGGCTCAGGTGATAATGGATACTGATCTATATCTATATCTATGGTGACTGATTGTTCTTGTTCTTTCTCTCTCCCCTGTCTGTCTGTCTCTCTTTATGTATGTGTGTGTGTGTGTGTGTGTGTGTGTGTGTGTATAGTGTGTATATGTGTGTGTGTGTATAGACCTGCCCAGAAGGTATCCAGCCACATAATATGAAAAATAGAGACCTTTGTTGAAGAAGATATAAGATACAAAAATCACTGTACATAGGACAATGATGCCTCAGTCCCCTTTAAAATAGGTACCTTGGAATCTCACATGGTTCTCCCAATTGCTACCTGTTTCCCTGGTATACTTTTCTGAATCTCACCAACAGTCTGAAATTTAGTTTTGGGAAAAGCCAGGAGTCGCAGGGAGACTGGGTCACCTTGGTGATGTGATGTTTCATCAAAAACTCTGTATAAATGTGATGCATGAGCAGGTGCATTGTTGTGATGAAGCTGCCAATCACCAGTTGCCCATAGCTGCGGCCTTCTGAATCATCCAAATAGTTTCTGCAGAGGAACATTCAAGCTTAACACAGAAATGATGCAGATTCGTTGTTCTATTTGCTCAGTCAGTGTGAACTTGACAGTACATATGCTCAGTCAAGGGCATCTACAGTCCCCACTGACTAGTACAGTGAGGTTGTCATTGTTTATGCACAAACATTCCAGTCCAGTCTCCTTGGCTGCCGGGTTATGTCCATGTCTTGCTATGTTAACAATGGTTGGACTTTTCCTGGACAGACCAAAAAACATAGACATAAGTCTATTTCTTTACTCATACCCATACCATACATATACCCATATCTATACTATCTAGAACCCTGGCTAATATACTTGGAGTTATTTTTTACTTTGAATGGATAAAAATTACCCTGTGAGGTTCAGTTATCACCAGTAGTTAAGCTTAGGACTATTGACGTCTATAGTCACTGCATCTAGGACACCCTGGGACCTAGGATGTTTTCCTGTGTGAGAACAGTATCTCCCTTCTCTCCATCACTATCTCTTTGTTAATCTGGATCCAAGTGATCGAACTCTCACACAGAGCATGACACAATTTCTATCCTTTCTAATGATGACCACTCTGCCTATCACCACTGTATTAATTAAAAGGAACTTTTTTCTTTCATTCCCTTTTTCTGCTAAATGACTTATTAAAGGTTTCCTTTTCCATACATTTGACAGAACACTTTGCAATAGTGTTTTTGATAAATAATAAGAGCATTACTAATTTACTGTTCTAAAAGTGTGGTATAATGGTCCAATTAGAAAACTCAAGCCATGGTTTCTAATTCTTATTGTATATAAAACTGAAAAATTTCTCTTCATAAAATTTTTAGATAAAGACAAACAGAACAACAACAAAAAACCTATTCCAAATGGTGAAATTATCCTTTTCACAGATAGGCACATAGATTAAGTTTCCAAGATATTTTTTTTTTATCCTGCCTACCATAAAAAAAATTGCTGGTCTAGATTTTCAAAGCAGTTGTCTTTCAAGGTGACCAGGCCTGGATATTCTCAGTAGAGATTAGTGAGTACTGGAAAAAGAGGAATGAGTAGAGAGAGTAGAAGAAAATGGTAGGGTTCTGTATCATTTCATTACATGACTATATAAGGAGGGGAAAAAAGCAGTTTTTTATATCCCAGGTTAGTTTATTTAAAACAATCAGTTAAGTTATAGGCAGCTGATCAAGTAGTATCCAGCCTATGAATAAGTTAAACTTACTATCATCTATTAAATATATAATGAATAGATATACATTACCTCAACAGATATGTAGCGCATACATCAGAGCATCAAGATGAACAATATATAGCATGGCAGCTTAAGGAGTCACAATGTCACTGGAGATTGTCTCATAAACATACTAGTCTGAATTTAATTTCATAATGCTAAGATACAGATTAAGTATAAAACTTAAGGAAAAGGACTTTGAACTCAGCCTAGCTATTAATTATATCCTTACTATTTTGAAGTATTGGACTGGCCTGCATTCTGCAGCCTTTTCTAGTCTTCTGAGATGTCAAAGGCTAGACCAGTGTTCTGTATTATCAAAGTGTTTTTATCAATAATTAAGTCTTTCATTCTCTCCAAGTTACTGTTATTTAAACTAATTGTCTCTACTTGCAACTCTTTTAAACAAAAAAAAAAATAGTTGTATCTTTTTCTTTTAATTGTCACAAGAGCTTTAGCTTTGTGTATCAGGCAGAGTTAGACATGGGGCTTGTAACCAAATCACATGGACTTGATTCTTTGCTTCTTAACTTCTCCATAACCTATTATATGTTTAACCCTTGTCCACATGACCTGCCTCAGCCTTTTTTTAAAGGGCTGCAGAAAAATTAAATAAGATAATATACATTGGGATAAAGCATCAGGCAAATTGCAATGATTCAATAATAATTTGGCTTGTAAAATTGTGGACTACTGTAAACATAGGATCAGCACATTCTCTATAGCGTGGATCTCAAATCTGGACTACTGTCTACATTTGTAAATAAAATTTTATTGGAATACAGCAGCATCTTTCAGTTGTATATTGTCTATAGCAGCTTTCATGCTTCAAAGGCAGAATTGAGTAGTTGTGGTAGAGGCCACTTGACCTGCAAAGCCTAAAATATTTACTATCTAACCCTTTTCCACAGTTTGCTGACCTCTGATAAGACTGATATCAAGGTTACCATTAAGTAGATAGTTAACATTCCTTTTCAAATTATTCAAAAATTTCACAAATTTGAAAATAGAGATTGATATTTGAGAGAAATTCCGGTCCTGTTGCTATAAAAACTTCAGGGAAAGATAGAATGATAACAACCAAGGAGGAGCTAAGTGTCCCTGCCATGCGACTCAGAAGCGGACTAGGCGGTGTACTGACCGGTATGTTGCCAGAGGCAAGAGAACTCCAAACCCACTCAAGATTGGAGCTTGCTGTTAATTTGGCAGCACTAATTTTCGAGTGGTTCCAAATGCAACAAATTGCTTTCTTCTGTGATGATATATGAGTCTGTTTGCCTGAACTGCATGATGAGTATTAATTAAGGTACTTTTCTGTGCAAGCTTGTTGTTTAGGGAGGAAGTGAACATTCTCACAATCATTTCACTGTACTGAGATTTTTAAAAAGAAGCAGATGAACATGAGTTTCAATAATCCATTTCATTAGATTTAATTCGGCTCTTTTTCTGCACCTTGGGCTAAAAATCTTTCTCGCTCCTCCTTTTTTTTTTTTCTTAACCTACCCCAGCTAAAATACAGAACAGCAGTTAAATGCATGGGTTTCGTTGCCAACACTCTGGGTTTCAGACTTTGCTTCTGTCACTTGACAGCTGTGTAACCTAGGAAAGTAACTTCATCTGGCTAATTCCCAGTTTCCTCATTAATCAAACATAAAGAATAATGGTTTCTCCCCTGCATGATTGTTGAAAAGATTACCTGAGTTAATACATGTGAAGTACCTAAACAGTGTTTGGCACATAGAAAGCATCAAAATGGAATTTAATTTGCTAGTATTACCATCATACTTAGCTTCCTAAAAGGAGACATTTATTCTAAGCTTGAGATACTTCAAGTTGTGTTCTTAGGTAAGATATAGCTCAGGTTTTAGTAAGAGAAAAGAAATTATACTCCTTTCAATTGATATGCTTATTGTAATTCATTTAAGGGACCATTCATATAGCAGGTATTATTTACCCAATACCATGCCAGATTGATGGTGATAAAAATAAGTGATACCATCTCTGCTCTCAAACAATTTACATTCTGGTAGAAAACATAATATATCACACAGGAAGTAATTAGAGATCAATTCAGCAGCAGCAGCACCCTTATTATCACATCATCCGATTTCTGTTTATTGATCGCTTATTCTTACCAGATACTATGCATGCTGTGTTACATATGTTACTCCCATGCACCAATGCTGCAGTAAGATGTTATTCCTATGCACCAATCCTGCAGTGAGATGTTATAATTACTGTTTAGCATGTGAAGTCATTGTAGCTCACAGAAGTTCTATGACTTGCCTAAGGTCATACGTACTCTAAATATGGAACCATTAAAAATGTGATTTCAAAAATTTCTCCTCATTAGATGTCCCAGCAGTGTTTTATAAAAAGAATATTAATAGTGCTTTAAAGATGATTCGTACTTGTTTGAGTGTGGGTAAAAAATATTGGAAAATGTCAGTGATTTGTAATCTGTCCTTTTCCACAGGTTTATTACAAAACTGAATTTAGTCTGGTTCAAAATAAGAGATTTGAACAAATGATGTGAGCTACATGCTTTGGAAGTTAAAATTAAGAGTGTGGAAGGCTGGAAAAAATTGGTGGGCAGACTTTGTGAAGGTTTTAGTGATGATTTTCAGTGATTATTTTAATTCAGCACCATTGCTTTTTTTTATGTTCAAAGACCTGTTCTTGAAGATCAAACATACATTTCAATATACCCCAAAGAGCCTGTAAATGTCACTCTGCTATCCCATGTGGGTGTATTTTGCTCTATACAATAGATGTATTTTTAAAATAAATTGAAACATGATCTCCTGGCACGTAGTGGGTGCTTAATAAATACTAGCTAATAAAAAGAATGAATGAATATATTTACATTGAATTTACATAGTAATTTCAGAGCTGCTTTATTTTCATTTCTGATTCATATTTAATTGGTTGTGGCCTTGCCACTCTAACTTTAATTACGTCTGTCCCAACAGATGCTATAGCAAGTGGCTTTGAGTGAACGCACACTTACTTGTTCAGAACTCACTATTCAAGTAACTCCAAATGCATCCTTTTGAAAAATAAATGTTCTTATAACAAAACAACAAAAGAAAAAAACACTTTGATTTATTTAGTCTCTAGCTTCAGTGGTTTTTTTGTGTTTTATTTTCTTAAAATATATTTTTTAGAATATCGAAATAAGATTCAGCAAGCCAGCTATTAAAATGGGGACAATAGAAAGGCATTTTGTTCCTGTGTGCATAGAGGAACAATTTTCTTATCTCTAAAAGATGTGTGTGGGAGAAGATTGAGATTTTAAGGGATACACAATCATTTTTTAGTGTTATTGAGTATTTCATGTGAAATGGAAGCGAAATATTCTCAATTGTTCCTTTAGCTCTGTTTGCTCCAAGTGAGCTTGGAGCTCACCTCTACGAGGATCATATGGGACATCTATCATATGCACTTTCAGGGCCCCATCTCAGATGTATCGAATCAAAATTTCTGGAGGTCAGGCCAGAAAACATATATTTTTAACAAACATGTCAGGATATTTTTATACACCTTAAGACTAAGAACTGCTTCTTCAGTCTTAAAAAAGGTTAAAAAATGGAAGAACCAGGCTCATTAAATTTTCTGAGATTGACCTATACATTATGTAGTTACTAATACAAAACCTTTATTATGCAAAAATGTATATCCAGAACATTAGAAATCCTTCCCAAATAAAAGGTTGATACATTGAATAGAGTATGGGATATTCAGTGAAGAATGAATAACTTATTTTGAATGGAGATGTAATGAATTACACTTATCTCTGAAATTTAAAATATTGTCAGATTTAATGTATATCTCTTTATCACTTTCAGGGTAAAGGTGAGGGGGTGAAGGATGAGAAGTTTAATTTTGGCAAGTGACAAAATTAGTAGTCCCTACCTCCTATAAAGACTGCTATATTTCTTTCCTTAAAGTCCAACACATTTTGATTCTGTTCAATATGTTCATCGTAATTATACATTACTTTGAAAAATTAAAATGGTTGTAGTGCTACAAATAAGATCATGGGTCAGCATCAAAATGCAGTATTCTTCCTTATAAGACTTGTCTTCAGGGGTTCATTTTTTTCATTGGCAATTAGAATAACTTTCAGGCATGTTCAAAAATCAAAACAGACAATGATAATGCTATGTTTATGATATTATAATGTCATAAAGATTGGGTTTTTATGTGGTGCCAGGCTTTCTGCTTTGCCTATTAGGTCATTTATATATATTTTTTCAGTGACTCTTCAAAATCAGCTTCTGAGAAGGCATTATTACTAAGATTTGCAGATGAAGAGATGGCCATTTAGACAGGTTAATAAGTGCTCAGTGCCATACAGTTTGTCGCAGACAAGGTTAGGGAGTGAATTCAAGTACATCTGAATCTAGAGTGTAGGAGCTTAAAGAAGCAACTTGCCATGTTTGATAATGTATTCATATTTTGGTAATAAGAAAATGCCATGAGACTTTAATAAGGCTAAAATCTTTTAAAAATCTCCCCTTGTGTTTAATCCCTTTGTCCCCTAATTTCACCTCGTTAGTTTCAACAGTCAATGTAGAAAACTTGTCATGTTTGACTTGCGTATTTGGGGTCTAACATAGTTGGGGTTTGCAGACATACACTGGTGAATTTTTGTCATCTAGAGCTATTTGGGAGAAAAAGCAAAGACTAGGGCATTGACATTCAGCAGGATAAGCTGAGCAGACCATAAATGAATTCTGGGTCTGTGGTGGATTCTGAAGTCTGAATATGTCAAAAAATTTCCTTCATTGTAGAAGGCTGAGCTTCATCAGAAGTGACACAGTGACTGTGGCACTGGGCCTAGTTCCTATGTTGTTCCTGCCTTGGACAGGCTCAGTGTTCTATTTCCTGTCACAAAGTTGAGAGCAAGTGAAATTTTAAACTAAGTATCTGAGTAATAATCCTGTCATTTTTCAAACTGGCGTGAAAAACTGACTAAACTCCAAGGGAGTCAGAAGTCAATTTGAGAAAGGAAAGGTAAAGGAGGGGAACAAAGAGAATCATGATTTCTGAAATGAAAAGGGTCAAGATAGACAGACTTAGCACAGCTCTGAACTCTGATAAAAGCCAGCTGAGTATGTAGACTGGATTGGGCTTTAAGATAGGTACAATTACAATTAGTATAATTGAATAAGAGAATAACTAGAGGTACAGTATTATATAACAAGTGAGCATATTGTTAAACAAAACAAAATGAAAAACTTTTAGGAAAGACCTGAAGGCAGAGTTTTTGGAATTACGGCAATGGGAAAAATGTGGTAGAAGATTTTAGTAACTTATGATACAAAGTATTTTAAGATTTGAACAGTAACAGAAATTAAATATTGTTGGCTTTCTAATGCCATACAACTCTTAAACCCAAGATGTCATTTTCTAGGACTTATTTCTGTTCAGTAGAGAAGACAAATCCCCCATACTGACATTCAGCAAGGATGACTTCTGTTCTAAAGATCACGTGAGATTGCAGCAGACATTTCAGACAGGCAGACATATTTCTACAAACTTGTCTGATTGGGTAGCAGCATGAAGTTCCTGACGACAGTTTACTGAAAGACCAACCATGGATCCGTGGGATCCAGTGAACTTATTTATATCTTAGAGATTCTTGAAAACTGCAGCTACCAATGATTTTCTCCCATTACCTAAGGGGCTTGACCTAGAGGAACAGGGTTAATGTAACAGGAAGTTTTATAGAGAAAGTTTTTGTTCTGGATCAATCTTAGTGTGATTCTTTGGACAACATTATCTTCACTTGTAAGTGAATTTGCAAGCAAACCCATGCATATGAAATTGGCTATTCATGGAGAAAAGAGAGTCCATTTCCTTTTTAAATCAACATCTGTAGCTTATACTATAAATAGAATTTTTACTTTCTAAGTTTGCTAAATAAAAAAAAGAAATTATCTATTTATATTTGTTTTACTTCTGTGTGTATTGACACTATGTATAAGAACTGTATTTGATGTTAGGAAGAGATTAACACAGTAAGTTGGGGAATTTTCAATTCAAAATGGACCAGTATAATATAGCTGCAAAATATTTCTCATAAAGATAAGTTAAATGTGCAAAAGGTCATCTGGATGATTGAACACACATTTTTCTAAGTTCACTCTCAAAAACCTGGCCAAAGTTAAAGAATTTAAACATTCCCCATAAACACATGGGGAAAAAAAGAAATCTTAGGGAGATCAACTACTTCTTTTTTTAAATTTATTGATTCTAGGTAGAGAGAGGGAGAAAGAGAGAGACTTATATATGCTTTCATTGTGTGATTCTTTTTTTTAAGATTATATTTATTTATTTTTAGAGAGGGAAGAGAGGGGGAGAGAGAGAGAGAGAGAGAAACATCAATGTGAGGTTGCTGAGAGACATGGCCTGCAACCTAGGCATATGCCCTGACTGGGAATCGAACCTGCGATGCCTGGTTCGCAGCCCGCGCTCAATCCACTGAGCTACACCAGCCAGGGCCATTGTGTAATTCTTCTGTGTGCACTGACTGGGCAACAAACCCACAACCTTAGTATGTCAGCACGGTGTTCTAACTAACTGAGCTCCTTAGCCAGAGTCGGGAGATCAAGTATTAAAGACTAAGTCTAGTTAAGCAAGGTGAGAAAGGTATGATTCGAACACCAGCAGAAGAGAGTATTGAAGACTGGGGATTAATTTGCTCCAGAAAAGAGTCACTAGCCACCTCAGGAGGCATGAAAGAGGTATGGTAATGAACATGAAAGATCTGCATGTGGAAGGTCCAACTCCCTGGATCACTGTCCTGACATGGCTCAGCTCAGTGACTCCAACGCTTGCTTTCCAATCCCTCTCCACCACTGGGCCAACCCACAACCACTAGCCATGACCAGAAGTTCAACTCCTTTAGCAACTGAGCTACAAAGTCTCTGATTTTAGACACTTCAGACCCAGCAAGGGACAAGGTCAGGTTAGGTGCTGAAAATAGGAAGACAGATTGACGTCTGCATATTGAAAGGTGGGATAGGCGGCTCTCACTCTTTTGTAGAATGCAGAGAGGGAGTAGGACATCCCCTCCCAGCTACCACCCCTGGGAGGGGATGGGAGGGCTTTCCTTTGGAAAAAACAGAATGGCCCTAATACAAAAAGTAATCTTTAAATCTTGACACTGGTGATTTCTCCCACAAAAAATTTATCTTGCCACTCAATCACCTTAAAAAAAGATGCAATAGTTAGCCAGTCCCAACCTAACACAGAGAACTTCCCATGAAAGTTTTAAACATCTCACTCTTAAATATAATACAATGAACAGGTAATATCAAGAGATAATGAAAGAAAGTCTATGGCATGAAAGAGACAAAATTAATCTGTAAACCAGAACTTTTAGAAAACAAAACAATGATGGAAGTAAAAGAACACTTTGAAAAAGACTATAATACTATTCTCAGAGAAATACCAAACATATTATATCTGTGAAGCAAAAGAGGATTCTAAAAATGAAAAGCAATAAAAGAAAAGAAGCTTTAGATATATAACAATTAAAATA
Source organism: Tonatia bakeri (assembly GCA_004024845.1). Taxonomy (NCBI): domain Eukaryota; kingdom Metazoa; phylum Chordata; class Mammalia; order Chiroptera; family Phyllostomidae; genus Tonatia; species Tonatia bakeri. The sequence goes on from PVIA01003806.1 coordinate 151,554, forward strand.
AAAACTCAATAGGCTGTAACGATAAAGTTGAGGACATCTCTCTGGAATTTGAACAAAAAGATAGAGATAGAAAATAGAAGGGAGAACTAAGAAAATTAAAAGACCAATTATAGAATTCAACAACGAGTTCCAGAAAGAAAGAAAACAGAAAATAGAGGAAAGGAAATTATCAAAAAATTACACAAAGACAGTTTTCACTATTTTTAAAGATGTGTCTCCATGTTGAAAGGCACTACCAACTTTCCACAACAATGGCTGTAAATAAACTTTGTGAGAAGAATATTACCTAGGAAACAGTGTTGCTTGCTCTTACAAAGGTCAAAATGATAGAGGCTGAAATATGATGGAAATTTATTTCTCTCTTCTGTATCAGTCCAAACACAAGCAACATAACTGCTCCATGGTGTTGAGAAATCTACCTCCTTTTATCTCATTGTGCTGCCATTCTTACATATGGCTCCCTTTCTTGGTTTAAAATGGCTCTTTAGTTCTTGCTATTTCATCTTTGTTACAGCCAAGAGGAGGAAGGGAAATGGAAAATGAGGACACCCTCCTTTCTTTTCAGAGCCCACCCCAGAAGCTATTAATATGCATAATTTCTGCTCACATCCACTTGGGCTAAATCTAGTCATGTGATCACACCACCACAAGGGGAACTGAGAATTACAGTCTTTAGTTTGGGTTGCCATGTGTCTAGTTAAATCCTTGAGCTTTTAATTGCTAAAGGAAGAAAGTGGACTGGATATTGGGGAGCAACTGGTGGTCTCTGCCACACCCGGAGGTAAAGAAAAAAACCTAACCACTCCCACAAAGAAATAAAAAAGAATAAACCAACAACTAATCATATATTAAAAAGCATATATTAATCATACTAATCATATACTAATCATATATCATATGATCATATACTAATCATATATACACATATATGTGGAAAATGGTTCTCATTAGCCACATTTTAACCTGGAATACAATACAGTCATTCTTTTGATGTTGTAAAGGGAAAGAATTTCCACCCTATATATAAAGGGAAATAGTTAACAATCAAGTGTGAGTGTTGAAATAAAGACATTGACAAATCTGAAAATTCTCAGAAACAAATGTCTTTCTGTGTATTCTTTCTCAGAAATATACTAAAGGCTGTTTCAGCACAGTGATAAAATAAAAAAAAAATAAGTCATAGGATTTAGAAAGCAGGAAAATCCAACAGGAGAGAATTACAAAGTGAAATCTCATCTTAAAGGGGGGCCTAGAGAGTAATAGCCCAGAGGGAACGAGGCTTGAATACAAGATTTTATTTTAAGCCTTCGGTGAATAGTACTCAAGCTGAGATACAAAAGGAGTTTCCATTGCTTATGAGATTGAAGAGTTCTGAAGGGTGAAAGTTACAACTATGAACAAGGGAGAGGTTTGGTGTGAAGGAGACAGGAGTTAGGACATGCTTAGGTCTTTCAGGAATCCAAAACTTCATAGTAGGGGGATTGGGAAGATAGCAAGAAGATAGAAAACTCAAAAAGGTCTAGTGAAAAATCTAAAGGAAGGAGGACTTTTTTTTTTAATTCCTGAAGAAGATACAGACGCATGAGAACAGTAGAAGAGTCAGAATTTTGTTTGTTTAGACTTGACTGCCCCTCAAGTGGAGAGCGAAATAGAACAAGACATGGCTTTCCATGAAATCTTTTTGGACAATGCTGGAGGTAGTGCGGGCGGGTGAATTTATCTAGATGGCTTGGCAAAGTTAGGCTCAAAGTTCTATGTGCTCCAGGGAGATTTCTCTGGAAAGGTCTTAAACAGAAACTATAGCCAGGCCACCAAAGATATCTTGAGATTTAATCAGCAGGAGCATGTGCTGAGTTCCCTGGGAGCAATCACAGCACTTATGTTTGCAGGAAGAACAGACCCCAAGTTGAGTCTGAGGGGCATGTGTATGTCTGTGTGTATGTGTGTGTGAGAGACAGAGAGAGAGAGAGAGAGAGAGAGAGAAAGAGGGAGAGAGAAGGGAGACAGAGAGAGAAGGAGAGGGCTACTAAGAAGAAATACCTAAAAATACATACTAAAGATGAGATAAAATAGATGAAATGGATGAACTTTGGTTGGGCAACATCTCCAGTGTGTAATATTTAATAATTTTCCTATTATAGGCATATCATGATGTTGTATTCTTCACAATGTTAAGCATAAACAGTACTCTTACTGCTTGGCATCTGACCCAGAAACTGGTTAAAATTAAATCCAGGCCTGCCTGGAATCAACTTTTTAGAGGGTGATTCCCCATGCCTGTTGGATATATGCCAATTAGTTGAAAAAATACTTCTACTTAAATATGGGTTAATGGCATGTGAAAAATAACACAAATTATTCTTCATTGGATTTAAGGAAGACAATATTAAAAGACAAAAGGGAAATTTTTGCTCCAGGTATGAAATAAAGGCCATAGAATACTGGGACGTGAGCCATAAAAATATTGGCCAGAGTATGAAAAAATAGTATTCTTCTGAAGAATGAAAGAACACAAAGCCATGTTGGGACTTTTGATTGAAGCATACATTCAAACAATAAGGGTTTGAAGAGAATGGGATTTAAGCTAATAACTCATAGCCTAGGCTATGATTATAATTATATATGCCAGAAATAGAAAGAAAAATGTTCTTATAGAACCTTTCTCTCAGTGGAGACTAAGGAACCCTATGGATTTTATGAGAAGTCTACTTTAGCGAGCATTTTTTTTTTGTCTAAAGTGCTTCCAACTCAAACCCCATTGAGATTTTCTCATCAGTAGTTGTTAAGCCTTCAATATATTTTGACAATAGAATGCAATACTAATTATTGTATTGTATGTGCCTGTAGCAGCTGACAACTATGATATACAGAAAGTGGGGAAGAGAGGCAATCATTTTGTGTGTTTTATTAACTCATTCATTATATGAGGTGACACTGGTTATATCAAGATTGCATAATAGTCTATTCAGAAGTATGGATTTTTTTCATAAGACAGCATGAGCGTGTCATGCCAAAGTAATATGAATGTGAAAGGATATCCATCATAGAATAATAAAGGAAGGATAAAATCATTTTACAAAATGAGACATGGAATTCATTTGCTCAAGTAGCTGCCAGTTGGTTGTCTGATAAAAGTGCTAATACATAAGAGTGAGGTTATAGATGTGTGTATTAATGCTAAGGATGGTATTTCAGCCTTGTGAGTGGTATGCCACCAGCACTTGAAAGAGTAGACTTTAGAACATACTAGCTCTGCCTGTAGTATTGGATTCTAATTCCATTTTCATTGTGTCATCTTGAGTATTCTTAGCATTTTACCTATCTAGGCTATAATGGGTCATAGTTTCTTCACCTGGGAAATAAGGAGGTTGGGCAAAATTTTCTCCTACTTTCAAAATATCATCATACTATGATTTGTACTAAAGGAGAAGCATAGTTAACAATCACAGCTCTAAGGATTGACTGGCTGTTGACCAATTTCAGGAGGCCAATCTCTACCTAATAGGACATGAAGTGGAACATGCTTACAAATGACTGTGTAAAGGATATTTGAGAAAGAAAAAGAGATTTACAGTGTTCCTGACTGCTGCTATGTGGAGATAATGGAAAATAGTTGAATCAATTGGCTAACCTTGGCAGTGTTCTACTGTGATGAGGTCAATTAGAAATCTTCTGGATTAAGGAAACAGGAGAGGGAGGACCTTGTAGTAAAGAAAGCTGAGTGATGGAATAAGAAGCAGAAGGCAAAGTATATGTACTGTGTGAGCACACACATGTATATGTGGACATGCAGGCCACCATGTTCCTGTGGACACATGTACATTTCTATGTTCCCATTGAAAGATAAAGAGGTTTAACTAACCTATGGTTCCTTTGCTTTTCCAATATTGCTTGGCAGAAATATCACTTGAATACTCAAAACTGGAAAATGTTCAGGATTTTTTTATGGTGAAGCATAAACGTGATACATTTTCTATTAATTTCAGATTTTTCTCAGAATTGCAGGATTTTAAAAACTTGGGTTTCAAAAATAAAGTTTGAAATCTGTCAACATTTAAAAAAAGTTGTGTCTTTTTGTCCTTTCTACTACATTGGACAGGTAAAGTATGAAATTAAAATATTTATACAAATATTTTTTTTAAATCATGATCTATAACAATGGATTAAATCAGGTGAAAGATTTAACTCCTGGACAATTAATTGGTCAGAGATACATTGATCTTGAGATTATGTAAGTTTCAAGGAAGAGTTTAAGAGTTATTAACATAGATTTTGGAATCATAGAGATACAGATTGATATCTCTCTCAATCTTTTTACCCATTGTTTACCTTAGGCTATTAATGTTTTTAAGCCAAAATTTTTCCATATGAAAAAAAGGGTGATATTTCCTATCTCCTTGTGTTCTGAAAAAATGAGAAATATATATGGGATGCACTTTACACAGCGCTTGGCACATAGAAAGCTCCTAGTAAATGGTCATTACAACTTTTTTAACACTTACTCTCACTTAGTAAGTGTTCAAGAAACATTTGTTTAATTAATGTTTCTTGTAGTCATAACTTCAGGAAACCAAAATGTGATGTTTATTATTGGCATGATTAACTGCAACTTCATAAAAATTATTAGTCCTTTACTAGCCTGTCAAAGAACACATTGTCGATCTTTCTTCTGTTGTGTCTTCTGGGAGTGAAGACACACAGTATGTACCCCACGAAATGACAGAGTTATGGAAGGGGAAGAACAAGGAGAGGAGACAGTGTGGAGGCTTTAACTCTGAGCAGGCCCACGTGGAGGTGTTTGGTAAGAGGGAAACTTAAGAAGCAGTGAGACAGATTTAGGAGTGTGTCAACATGAGTGATCACAGGGCACCAGATCAATGCTTATTCTTTCTCTTTCTTCCCTTACTTTCCTCCTTCCCTCCCTATCTCCTGTCTCCCTG